>MDKH01072131.1:0-56420 GCA_005239495.1 Nicotiana undulata
GAGTGGTTGCGCTCTTCCTATTTTATCACCCTTAAATTCGGAAAGGCTTATTTGCGGTAAAACCAGTCAATCAACAGTGCAGTCGATGGTTTCGTGCCTTCCCCCTTGAGTTGTCCACTCAAGGGTACCAGTCTAAAACCCCATAGACACAATACTCTGTTATCATGTGCATGCATCATGGTCAAACCTAGTTGGGTTAATGTGTTGTCCGTAGAATAACCTTTAAGACAGCCTTGTCCAAAGTCCACCGGGGTTTTCATAATCCCAACAGACATAATCACGTTCTGTGCATTTATTTAGAGAACTAAATGCTTTTATGCTAATCATAAGTGTATAAATAGTCGAGTATGGCGGGGGTAAGGTCCTAACTATGTCTGTCTTGCATAAATATGAGGCACGAAGTCCCCAGATTCGGTATGGTTAGCAATATCCCTCCAATTCTCCTGAATTGGTGGGAGGATCTTCACTCCAGTGATAAGAAAAATGTCAAGAAATACCTGGGTAATTTACAGTCTCTCCTAGACATCCAACCCAACAACATGTTGATCGAGGCTGGCACCTTATTTTGGGATAGCGAAAGGGATGTATTCCGTTTTGGAACATTGAGATGACACCGCTTCTAGAAGCGATAGGAGGGCTAGCTGGGTTAGCCTGGGAAACTCCTGGGCTGTTGGTGCCTGAAAATCGCACAGACAAGGGTTTTCTGAAAATGATGGGTCTGAAGAAGAACACTGAGTTAGGATGTTTGAAACAATCATACATACCCTTCGAGTACTTGTATGAAAGGTACGGTCACAGCAAATCATATCGCACCTACCATGACGAATTTGTCATTACATCTTTGGGGAATATCCACTGTAGGGTATTTGTATTCATTGCATGTTTTTCTGGGACTAATAGTGTTTCCAACAAGGAAATAAAGGATCCACACCAGGTTGGCCATGGTAACCAAGGCTTTGATGGAGGGAATTGACGGGCAAGCCTTCAGCATTGTCGCTATGATCATCTCTGACATTTACCAAGCCTTAGAACGTTGTCAAAGAGGAGCTAAGCACTTCGAGGGTTGCAATCTGTTACTACAACTGTGGCTCCTAGAACATCTCCAAAAGGGCCAATACCACCAAGAACTTCCGCGAAGGGCTTGGAACGATCACATTGCCTTCCATCACCCCAAGCGGATGAAAGATATTCCCGACAGATTTGCTCAGCCAGAGATTGCCAAGGAGTGGGTAGACTTCTTTGATAATCTAACTGAGGAGCAGGTACAGTGGATGTTCGAGTGGTTCCCAACGGGAAAATTCATTGTTAGGTCCAGGGATGCACCACACTTGGTGCTAATCGGGCTGAGAGGTATATATCCTTACGTTCCTCTCCGAGTCATGAGACAAGAAGGCAGAAAGCAAGTTGTGCCAAGGGTCGACAAGATGAGCCATTTTCGAGCTGAGTTCTAGGATGGCGATATTCCCTACAAGTGCCAAGCCCAACACATGTGGCAGTGCAAGATCATAATGGAGAAGAATACAATTGAACCAGACATGTACCACACAGGATGTGCACTCTTTTACCTGACGTGGTTAGAAGACGACTTGGATGGGTTAGTCAGGCCAGGGATCAGCCGAGGCCACAGAATCATAGATGAGTGTGCCGAGGCGCAGGTCAAGTACAATCGGCTCCGCAAGAGGATCCACGAGTATGAGAACAAGCACCGACAGATACATGAAAACAACAAAAGGTTGATCGATGAATGGAAAGACATGGCCATCCGTTCCAACAGGAAGCTAGAATACTTGGTGTGAGGAATAGTAGAGATGGAAGGTAAGATCATCAAGAGGGTTGAAGACTGTCAAAAAGCTGAGGGAAACGAATGAGGACATCTGGACAGAGCGTACCTACTACTAGGACTGCGTGAGCTGGGGAACCTGTTCGATGGAATCAAGGATGCCGAATCTGGTGAAGGTCCTTCTGGGACCAGGTAGGCTAGGTTTTCCTTTTTGCTTTTATCAATGTGATAAGGCCAATGGCCATTAGTGACACTTTTTTCCCGCTTATTATTTTAGTGTCGTTTTGGATTCGTCTATTTATATTAATGAAATGAGGCATTTTGGCATCTAAGTTCTCCAAATCAATTTGTCGCTAGGCCTACCTCGGGCATAACGAGGCTCCCAAATTAGGACATGCTTTTATTCCTGCACTACGTGTTTAAATACTGCTATATTTTCTCATAACCCTCAGTAACTTGGCTACCTTTTATTTTTGTTTTTGTTTTCTTTCTTTTGATTATTCCCCTCCCCAAAGGTTAGTTCGTGCATTCTGGCATCATCATCATACCACACATGATCCAGGGGCCCTTTACCTTCTTCTCCTCCTAGTCCACCCAAGGGAAAAAGCAAAGGCAAGGGAAAAAGCAAAGGCAAAGGAAAAATGGAAGATTTGAGAAATATCAGGAAGGAAAACACAGTGACAGCTGAACGAACAGAAGCTTCTGACGGTCAAGGTACTCAGGTTCAAAATGATGATGTGACACAACTCGAGCAAAGGTTGTTGAAGCTCCAAGGGGAGCTCGAGCATGTCCGGAATTTGGCAAATTTATCCTTCCCACTTAGTGTTCCACATGTCAATCATCCAAACACCCAAAATCCCATACCTCCTCAGAGTACCCCAAACAAACAGAATCCTCCCACAACTTATCACCACAAAACTCCACCAAAAATTCCAACTATTCCACCACAATATAACGCTTGCCATACTCCGAGAAACACCCCACTGATCGTCCCTGAACCACAAAACTCCACAAATGACCACCTCTATACCAAGGCGCCAGGCCATCACAACAACCCCATCTACGTGGAGACTTTACCTCACTCCACCCAACCTATTTAGTACACACCTGAATCCAGTGAGAAGGATATGCTTATCAAGAATCTGGCCAAAGAACTCAAGTAGCTGACTAGTCGAGTTCAAGGTGTTGAAAGAAATAAGGGAGTTGAAGGGTTGAACTATGAATGTCTCTGCATACAACCCGATGTTGAACTACCAGAGGGTTACAAACCTCCTATGTTCGAGATGTTCGAGGGCACAGGTGATCCTAGGGTCCATCTGAGGACCTATTGTGATAAATTGGTTAGAGTGGGAAGAGATGAAAAGATTCGTATGAAGCTATTTGTGAGGAGCCTTCCAGGGGATGCTCTGTATTTGTACATCAACCAAGACCCTAAGAAATATTCCAATTGGTAAACATGGAATCAGACTTCATGGACCGGTTACAGAAAATTCACCAGACGTATTCTATATCCAGAACCTCGAGAAGAAGCCCACCGAAAATTTTCGCGAGTATGCTACTCGCTGGAGATCTGAAGCAGCTAAGGTCAGGCCTGCCCTAGATGAAGAACAAATGAAAAAATTCTTTGTCCGGGCACATGACCCGCAGTATTATGAGCGGCTGATGGTGATTGAAAACCACAAATTCTCTAACATCATCAAGTTAGGTGAGAGAATTGAAGAAGGGATTAAAAGCGGAATGGTTACCAATTTTGAAGCATTACAAGCTACGAACAAAGCCCTGCAGTATGGTAGCATATCCAAGAAGAAATACGTTGGGGCCATAATGGTTGCACACGGACCTAAATCCCCACTGACATATCGTTCGAGGTTGAAGTTATGCTGCCTGCTAAGGCACATGTTCCATTTGAAGTGAAAGTAGCTCCACCAATCACAGTGACAGTGTCAACCATGCCGCCTTTCTACACCAATGTTGTACCTTGGGACTATATAGCTTAGGCAAGAAGGAAGGGTAAAGTCAAGATAGAAGAAACTACTGTTGCACAGGGAATGACAAGGACCGACAAGGTCAATACACCTGAACACTTGGCAGAATCCAGCAAACAGGCTTCCAACAGACCACCCATCATTGAGATAGGCCCAGATGATCTTTGGAGGAAGGTGCAGGCCAAAGTATACTCAGTCATCGATCAGTTGAACAAAACCCCAGCCCAAATATTCATTCCTTCATTGCTACAGAATTCAGAGACGCACAGAAATGGTTTGATGAAAGTGTTGAACGAAGCATATATGCCAAATAACATAACTAGTGGGGAAATGGCTAACATGGAGGTCAAGTGCTGGAGAGTCATAAGATCACCTTCCACGAGGACGAGTTGCCGCCAGAAAGGTTAAGTCATAATAAAGGTCTGCACATCACTGTGCAATATGAGGACTACTTCATCACTAGGATTCTGATTGATGGGGGATCCATCCTCAACATCTGTCCATTGACAACACTCAAGAAGTTGGGCAAGGGGTTGTACGAGATCAGAGAAGGGTCTATGAATGTAAATGCTTTCGACGGTTCTCATAGGTCTACTATTGGGGAAATCAGTCTTTGCCTACAAAAGGGACCCACATGGTTCGAGGTTGAATTCCAGGTAATAGACATATCGACGTCCTACAACCTGCTATTGGGAGGGCCATGGATACATGTCGCTGGGGCTCTGGCATCAACATTGCATCAGGCAGTGAAGTTCGAATGGAACCACCAAGAAGTAATCATCTATGAAGATGGAAGCAACCATATCTATAGTCGCCAGACCATCCCGGTGGTCGAAGGTAGAAGAAGGCTGGGTGGAGAAACTTACCACCATATCGAGTGGGTCAACGCAATAGATAAAGACAAGTGGTTGGACAGTAAGATCAGAAGCATACTGAACTGGAGTGGGTACGAGCCTGGCAGAGGACTCGGCAAGAATCTTCAGGGGATCTCCAAGCCAATACAACTCAAGCGCCATGGCACCACTTTTGGTCTGGGATACAAATATACTTGGCAAGGTTACATGAACTGGTTCCTACCATGGCGCGGTCCTTACTATCCGCTGGAACAGCCGATACCACATTTGGAACAGACCTTCTAGCAAGTCGATATCATATAGGGGTCAGAGGAAGAAGAAGCATTGGCATCCCTAAAGAATCTATTTTTGGAAGATGATAATATGATTGTTGCATCATTGTTGAGGAGGAGGAGGAGGAGGAAGGCCCTTCCATCCAAGCCGTGAACAAAGGATCATTCCTTAGGAACTGGACTTTCAGAACATCCAGGGCCTGACGAGTTCCCAGGGTAGCAAGGCTGAACAAGCATTGTCTATTTTTCATTTGCTAATGATTTCATTTTCACATTTTCTACTTTTGCAATAAGATCTTCAATGTTCCAAAACATTTGTTTAAATTATCAAAAGCGTTTTTATGTTTTAATGAATCAATATTTATTATTACCGTTTTTCTCTCATTACTTCTATCTATACAGCATTACTGTTACTCATCTTGATGAACCAATGACTGTGACATGCAACGAGACAACACAACAAAAGGGCATCGATTCAGAAGAAGATGATGATATACCTGATGAAATTGTCAGAGAAGTTGAAACTGAGGTCGTCAACCTAGGAGATTCAGAGAATGTCAAAGAAACTCTTATCAGCATCCATTTGTCGCCGTCAGCGAAGGAGGAATACACACAGTTCTTGGAAGAGTATGAAGACATATTTACATGGTCATACGATGACATGACTGGTCTAAGTTGATCCATTGTGGCTCACAAGCTGCCAACCAATCCAATGTGCCCACCGGTAAAACAGAAGCTTAGAAAATTCAAGCTTGACATGAGCCTGAAAATTAAAGAGGAAGTTACCAAGAAAATCAACGCTAATGTTCTCAGGGTAGTTGAATGTTCGACATGGTTAGCGAACATCATGCCAGTGCCTAAGAAGGATGGAAAGGTTAGAGTTTGTGTAGACTACCGGGATCTCAATCGGGCCAGTCCAAAGGATGATTTCCCTCTTCCAAATATACACATCCTGATTGACAATTGTGCTAAGCATGAACTTCAGTCGTTCGTGGATTGATTTGCCGGTTACCATCAGATTTGGATGGACGAGAAAGATGCTGAGAAAATGGCTTTCATCACGCCGTGGGGAGTCTACTGATATAAGATGATGCGATTCAGCCTAAAGAACGCTGGGGCCACTTACATGAGAGCTATGACCACTATATTCCACGACATGATACATAAAGAGATTGAGGTATATGTGGACGACATCATTATCAAGTCCAAGAAAGTCGCCGACCACATAGCAGATCTGAGGAAGTTCTTCAATAGGTTGCGGAAATACAACCTAAAATTAAACCCCGCGAAGTGTGCATTCGGGGTTCCTACTGGAAAATTGCTTAGGCTCATCGTCAGCCACGGAGGGACATAAATCAAAGGTCAAAACCATCCAAGAGTTACCACCGCCAAAGAATAAGAAAGATGCGATGAGTTTTCTGGGACGCCTTAACTACATCAGCCGGTTGATAGCCCAGTCCACAGTTACATATGAACCAATCTTCAAGATGATGAAGAAATATGATGCAACCAAATGGACCGAGGATTGTCAAAAAGCCTTCGACAGAATTAAGGAATACTTGTCAACACCGCACGTTTTGGTACCGCCAGAGCCAGGTAGACCCTTGCTATTCTCCCTTGCAGTATTAGATGGAGCTTTCGGCTGCGTTCTAGGGCAGCATAATGATACAAGGAGGAAAGAGCAGGCTATATATTATCTGAGTAAGAAATTCACTCAATATGAGGCACGGTATTCTCTGCTAGAACGTACCTGTTGTGTTCTAACCTGGTTGGCCCAGAAGCTGAGGCATTACTTCTGTGCCTACACAATATATCTCATACCAAGGATGGATCCACTAAAATATATCTTTCAGAAGCCCATGTCCACTGGCAAGTTGGCCAAGTGGAAAATCTTGCTAAGTGAGTTTAACATTGTTTATGTGACCCAGAAAGCAGTCAAGTGACAAGCGTTGGCATACCATATTTCTTAGAACCCCGTGGATGGAGAATACAAACCTCTGAAAACGTATTTTCCCGATGAATAAGTGTTGTTCATAGGAGAAGACATTGTAGAATCCTATGACAGATAGAGAATGATCGATGGAGCCGCGAATTTCAAGGGAGTCGGCATTGGAGCTGTCCAGGTATTGGAAACTGGTCAACGTTATCTAGTATCTACAAAACTTAGATTCTCCTGCACCAAAAATATGACAGAATATGAAGCCTGCATCTTTGGGCTCAACATGGCCATTGTTGGTAATATTCAGGAGCTGCTGGTAATTGGTGACTCAGACCTGCTAATATACCAAGTACAAGGAGAGTGGGCTACCAAGAATTCCAAGATACTACCGTATCTGCAGCATGTGCAGGAATTGAGAAAGAGATTCACTAAGATGGAATTTTGGCACGTTCCCAGAATTTAGAACGAGTTTGCCAATGCATTGGCCACTCTATCATCCATGATACATCATCTAGATAAGAACTTCATTGACTCTATTCCAGTAAAGATCCATAGCCAGCCGGCCTACTATGCCCATTTTAAATAAGAAGCATACGGAAAACCATGGTTCCACGATATCAAGGAGTATTTGTCAAACAGAGAGTACCCAGAGCTTGCAAATCATAATTAGAAACGCACGCTTCAGATATTGTCCAACAATTTCTTTCACAGCGGAGGAACCCTGTATAGGAGAACTCCCGACTTGGGATTATTGAGATGTGTCGATGCAAAGGAAGCCTCCAAACTACTTGAAGAGATACATGTTGGGACCTGCGGCCCACATATGAATGGTTTCGTCTTGGCCAAGAAGATACTTAGTGCCGGTTACTTCTGGATGACCATGGAGACGGACTGCATCCAGTATGTCAGGAAATGCTAACGATGTCAGGTACATGCAGATATGATAAAGGTACCCCCAAACGAGCTCAATGCAACATGCTCACCATGGTCGTTCGCCGCTTAGGGAATGGACGTCATTTGACCAATCGAGCCTACCGCCTCAAATGGGAACAATCTCATCTTGGTAGCAATTGATTATTTCATTGAATGGGTCGAAGCAGCATCTTACAAAGCAGTGACTAAGAAAGTCATGGTAGAATTTGTCCGCGACCGTATCGTTTGTCGGTTCGGAGTCCCAGAATCAATCATCACCGACAACGGATCCAATCTCAACAGTGACCTGATGAAAGCCATGTGCAAAGCTTTCAAGATCAAGCACAAGAATTCCACAACCTATAGACTTCAGATGAATGGAGTTGTAGAAGCCGCCAACAAGAACATCAAGAAGACATTGAGGAACATGATAGAAAAGCACAAACAATGGCACGAGAAGTTATCATTTTCCTTACTAGGATACCGCACCATAGTTCGTACATCAACTGGGGAAGCTCCTTACTTGCTAGGTTATGGTACGGAAGCTGTTATTCCTGCCAAAGTGGAGATCCCTTCCTTAAGAATCATACAAGAAGATGAGCTCAGCGATGTAGAGTGCATGAAGAACCGTTAGGAGCAACTAGCCCTCATAGACGAGAAAAGGATGAATACAATATGTCATGGTCAAATTTATCAGAATAGAATGTCCATAGCCTTCAACAAAAGAGTCAAGCCAAGACAGTTCACACCGGGGCAGCTGGTATTAAAGAAGAGCTTTCTGCATCAAGATGAAACCAAAGGAAAATTCTCTCCCAATCGGCAGGGTCCGTAAATGGTTCATCGAGTATTGACAGGAGGAGCACTTATACTTGCAGAAATGGACGGAGAAGTCTGGCCAAAGCCAATCAATTCAGATGCAGTCAAACGCTACTATGTGTAATTCTTTATGATATTCCTCAAATGATGTATATTGAACTACGCCTGACCTAATTCCCGTTTAAGAGGGGATACATAGGCAGCCCTATGGGTTCGGTCACAATTCAATAAAAATCTCATTTCCCCCGCAATTAGAAACTAGGGCAGAATTTTGAGGAGGACCCTCAAAATTCCGAAGCAAGTTCAGCCAATCGCAGCATGCACAACAGTCAAAGTCGTCAACCCATCTAATTGGGGCAGAATTTTTAGGATGACCCTCAAAATTCCATAGCACGAGAGGTTGCAACGTCTTGAACCATGTCACGGTTGTTGGTTTATCTAAATTTCTTAAAATATATTTTTACTATGTCTTTACAAAATCATGCATGATTGCTTTCAAAAATAGCTTTGTTTAGCAAACGCTACCCCGATGATGTAAACAGGATCATTAGACCAAGCAGAACGAGTCGAGCAAAGCCAGCGGGGATACGAACCAATCTCCCCATCTGCGGAACTCACAATTTTTCTTTGGATGCAGGAACAAAGACTAAACACGCCGAGGAGTCACAAAATCTCAACACAAATGCAAATGCCAAAGTTCACTATCCGCACGAAGAACGAACATGTTCAAAGCCACAATTCTCGAAACCATCACACTTGCCGACATTGTTATCAGCACAAAGGATAACATGCTCCGTAGTCATAATTCTCGCAACAATCGCAATACTGCTACCTGCTAAGAAATCCTTCTATCATCTGCTATTTATTCTCTTGCATAAGGCTAATATCTGCCTTCCTTTGCATAAGGCTAATCTCTGCCTTCATCTTGCATGGGACTAAGCTCTGTCCTACATTTTGCATAAGGCTATTCGCTGCCTTCCATCTGCATAAGGCGAATCTCTTCCTTCATTCTGCATAAGGCTAATCTCTACCTTCCACATCTTGCATGAGGCTAAGCTCTGCCTCCATCTGCATAAGGCTAATATCTGCCTTCATTTGCATAAGGCTAATATTTGCCTACATTTGCATGAGACTAAGATCTGTCTCCATACTTGCATGAGGCTAAGCCCTGCCTCCAATTTACGTTTCACCGAGACTAAGCACTATCTCTCAAGAATTATTTACTTCGCTTCTCTTTCGGGCTAAGCTCTGCCCTTCAATTCGCAAGACTAAGCTCTATCTTGTCAGCATTATACTTATTGTATTTCATGGGCTGAAATATCGCCAACCTATCCAAAGGCTTCATAGTCTAACATCATCATCCTCATAGCCGGAAGACACCATGTCATGGCTTGAGGATCTCTCTCAATTTTGCATATCATTATTCAAAGGCATCATAGTTCGGAGGTACCATCTTCATGGCCCGAGAACATCATTTCATGGCCTGTGAATCTCTCATCAAACAATTCATGGCCCAGGACATCATGGTATGAGGACGTCATCCCTAACCGTCCGTAGACAACTTTCATAGTCCAACGGGAACCTGCATGTTTAAATTCGTGCACAATATACGCTTGTATTGATTTGATTTGCAGGTAACCTGGAGAGCAACAACTATCCTAGCAGGAGCGATTCCGCTCCAGTTCCCCCAGCCATATCAAACATAACCTCTCTCGTAAACCGTTCATTCGCTCACCCCTAGATATTGTGTCCATTCGTGGAATGACTTTACCGGTATACTTCATCGATTAATCCGGAACTACATACGACCTGATTCCTGTAAAACCAGAGATATGTAGACAGTTCATAAGCCATGGTGCCGCCTAAAACTATCAAATCGTTTCGCTCGGTCAAAATTGGCCATCATATCTTTACCCGACAACTCTTTCATCCTTTCTAGGTAAAGAGGAGCAGCTGTTGATACCCAATTTTTTCCAAACATATTTTTAAATTGCATATATACCCCCAAAATCATGCATTAATAGCAATTGGTATTTTTCCAAAATTATCCTATATTTTTATTAATTTATCCAACATTTTATTTCCAATAAATAATTACAAAATTGCAGCACAAATGACTTCAAAAGCGTTTTTGATTTTATTTATTGTTTATGGTCCTATTAAGACCAAATTATTTTATAATTAGCCGAATTGGCATCTTTTGGCTATAATTGCAATAACTTTTCAATTATAGCCCAATCATATAATTTTGTACCATTTTTTACCAAAAACCTAGTCATTTGTATTTTAAAATACTAAGTAATTATTTTAAATTATTTTCTATGCATGAAATTCATTTTTATGATTATTGGCTATTTATACAAATTACTCTAATTAATTTAATTGGGTATTTAACAAATAGCCTATTTTTAATTAAATTTCAGCCTAATTGAACCAGCCCCAAACCCCAATTAAATTAGCCCAAACCCCAGACCCAATCCATTAATCCACCCGACCCATTTCTTGTTTAATCTGGACCGTTGATCATTTTTTATCAACGGACCAGATCAACCCTTACCTTAATTAACCTAAAAGACCTACCCCCTTTTCCCCTCATTCTCTCTTCCTCTCCGCCGTTACACTCTCCCATTCTCTCCCAAGCTCTCTGCCTAACCACGACTCATACTCACCGGTCGGTGGCTCACCGGTAACAATGGTGGTTCCACCACCATCCCTAGCCTCCATGGCTCTCTCACATACCGGATTCCTGCTGCCCTGAGGTCCTCAAGGGACCAGCGGCTGTTCAACTCACACCTATGGTCTTGTTCTTGCCGTTCTCAGGCCACCTTGACCCGTCTGAGTAAGTCCTTTCTATTTTTCCAGCTAGATCCATGGCTTCTAAGCCGGAATCTCTATACCTCTGGGTTATATCTCTCTGAAACCCTAACCTATCTCTTGACTCTTCAGATCTGCAACATATGTGAGTATATTTTGAGTTATTTTTACTTTTTTCCTGAGAATCTGTCCGATTATTCAAAAACGCCTCTTTGTCTTCAAAACTAGGGTTCTTAACCTCTTTTTCAAAATGACTTTCCCTCTGATTTTCAGTATTATTCTATGATTTTTACTATGTTTAAACGGTTAGTTAAGTTTTTGCCTTTTATCTGATTCATTATGTTGGAAGCCCTAATTCTTGGTCTTAATCCTGGATTCTGAAAACTGTCCTTGCTTGTTTGTTCGTCTAATTTGTTCGCATGTATGTCATTCATGAATGTGTTCTTGATTTCTTGTGATTTCTACCCCGTTATGCTCATTAGGGTTTCTGATTTTCCTCTTCTTGCCTATTATGTGTTTATTCCATTTATTCATAGAAACTTGTGATAATTTCTACTCAGTACTATTTTCTAACTGAATCCCTGATCCTCTCTGATTTTTACATTATTAGGGTTTCTGGTGTATCTCTTTTGCTTATACTATGTCTATCTCGTTCATTCACTGAAGTTTCTAGTAATTAGTAGTATTTTCTATTTTTTTTGAATCCCTGATTCCCTGTGATTGAAACCCTCTACTGATTTCCTATGGTAATATTCTTTACTAATTTCCGACCTTTAGTTTATTTCTTGCTTTGTTACATGATTGACTATACTGATTAATTTATTCTTATTTCCTTAATTAAACCTTATGAACCTAGCCCTAGTTGTTTACTTTCTGTCTATTATGTTTGAATTTGTTTCCTTATCTGTTATGCTCCAGTTACTCATTGATTTCTTTCCTCATTTGGTCACCTGTGTTTTCCGTTTGAAGTTAACTCCCTTAATTAAGGGAGTACTCATACTGGTTTTATACTGTTTGATTCTGAGTCCCCATAATTACTGTTTGACTTTGATTTTTACCTTATTTTCACGCAGCTTTCAAACTATATATATGAATACCCTTTTCTCATTAACACACAAACACATTGGTTCTAACTATCTCTCACACAAGAAACTCTCTTCTGCTCTCTCTTTTCTCTGATTACTTGCTATTGTTCTAAGTTAGCCGGCTGCAAGCTAAGGCTTATTACTATACTCTCTTGCTCCTCACTTTGTGTTTACTATCTCTCTACTGGTATGTCTTGATTTCAATTCAAGTCCCAAAAACAATATGTTTCTTTTACTACTTCAGTTCATCATGTTCCTGATTTGTTTCTATCTATGGTTTTGCTATTCAACATGTAATTAACATCTTCACATTGTTGCTTTACCTAATTATGCTAGCCGTGTCTTACCTCTTTAGGGTCAGCATGCTCTTATGAATCTGTAACCTATTTCAATGGGGCTCACTCTGTTTTAATGTATGTATATTGTTGCCTAGTTTTAGTATGAACCTATTGGGCTATTGTCCTAAGTTGTCTTAATGTCATGCTCAATCATGTTTAGTATGAAATCCTATACTCTACTATCTCCTAACCCCCATGAACCCCCTAAAGCGTCTCCGATTCTGTAACTGTGTTCTAATTAATACTCTTGAATCCATGTCTTACTACCTGCACCAAGTGCAAAGGACTTTTGTCTGTTATGTATTTACCATACATGCTCTATTTGTCCCCAATCCCCAACTACCCATGTGTGAAGGTTGGTTCTTTAATGTTGGTAAACCTATTTTGGCCCTGTGTTTTTTGTTTGAATACTCCAATTTTTGTCAAAAAGCTGTTTTACTAAACAACTCTCTTATTTACAAAAACTATTTCAACTAAGTCTCTTTCAACACTGTTTTCCTACTAAAACCTTTTCAAAACTATGTCAAGCACTCTCACTCTACTCTTAGGTCCTTAAGTTCTGCCCCTCCAATGTGTGACTGCTTAGGGATCCCTATGAGATCCATCTGAACTCTGATGCATTGGAGCTGGCTCTTCCACACTGCACTTACTCAGTTATGTATGTGAAATCTGGGTGTGAGCACTTCCCGGGATCCCTTGAGATCCTTAGGGAACTCTGACACACCCCAACATGAAAATGCTATGAAACACTTGGGTATTTGAGGTTATGAAATCTGGGCCTGCATCAGGCTCCCTATAATGTAACTTCTTCTTTTCTTTTTCTACTTATGTAATTCATTCAAATACTAGTTTGTAAAAATTATTGTAAACGAATATTGGGGATGGCTAGTAAAACGAGGAGGGTAGCTATATATTATAAATGTCAATGGGTAGATACCATGTTCTTAGGTTTACTGCTCCAGCATCTTATTTGACACCTATTCATGTTTATCACTTAGAAATACTGCTCGTAGGTTAATAAACACCATCAACATAAAGTCGTTATTCATGTGCATTCATAACTCATGCTCTGCGCATTTATAAATCACGCCCTTTACAAATTCTGTCACTTGCACTAGATATTATGTCCTTAGGTACTGCTTCAGCATCGCAATTGACACTAGTGCTTATATATGTTTATCATTTAGAAATCATGTTCTTAGGATAACTAATATAAATTGCCGCTACATAAGTCCTGCTCAACAACTTAGTAAACTCTTTGTGAATTTGGAGATCATGCGTTTAGGAATCATGTCTTAGGCATTCTGCATCTCTATGTGTATAGTAGATACCATGCTCTAAGGTCTCGTTTAAAACGCCTAGTTAAGCAATTGATTGATGGAAAAAGATGTAAAACAATATCACATTTGATCATCATGTTTTAAATAAACTGGCAATAATCCCTGTATTTTGTAACACCTAGTACAACATGATCTTAGGCCAAAAAAACTTCTAAATTGTTAATAATTCTAGTAACTATTGTACATTATCCCACGCCTAGGAAAGCCTTAGGTACTCAATCTGTATAAAACTGTTCTCTTTGTGTTTACTGCTTAATGGCTAACATGCTTAAAATCAGTAGGCAAACTAATTAGGGCCCTGCTTCTGAGTTTATAAAACCAAGCTACATATCTTCTGTGTTTTTTATATTCACTTAGACATCATGTCTTAGGATCCTGTTTAATAAAAATGCCTCTTGTTTGTGTTTGAGTCGTGCTGTTTATGTGCATTATCTGTGGAGGTAAATCTGAGCCACTTAATTGCCTCTTTCCTGCATTTATCTGCTAAAGTCCTATTTGTTCTTGCCTGTCGCCTAGTATTTTCTCCTTTTAACCTTAGGGGTCTGTCTAGAACTGCATATAGGTAGAGGTCCTAATTTCCTCCAGGACCATTAAGAAGGGACGGGTAACAGCACGCATAAAGATCGTTAAATAAAACTCGCTTAATAACCGCTAAGGGGTGGGGTAAAGGGTAGATATGGATATGATGACCGGTGCACTAATGCCACGTGTAGCCCCTTTCTGAGGAGGGATTACCGGGCATTGTATTGATGTGATCCTATAGGATAAACAACAAGGAATCCCCTATACCTTACACATGTGTGTTTAGATTGTAAATCTTCTAAAAAAAACCTTATACATGTGCTTAGGCCTTAAATCGTTTAAACTTTAGCACATATGTGTGCTTAGACTGCGAATATTTTCAAAAACATTATTTGTTTACGTATATTCCTTAATTGCTTACTTATTTAAAATTCAAAAAGCTTGTTTGGCCGGGAACCACATTTGTAGACTTTGAGAGGGTGTCTAACACCTTCCCCTTGAAGTAATTTCAAGCCCTTACCCAATCTATGGTTATTCAATCTGTGTTGTAAATGACCCTTAGTAGGTGCCCTAACGCACCTTAATTCATCAGGTGGCGACTCTTCAACTCCTTGTATACCTGTTTCCCAAAAGGAAATGAGTTTTCCCAATAATGTCAAAAACATTGACCAATCCAAAAGGAGAGGAAAAAAGGGGGCACAACAAACCCTCTCTCTGATCGTGGAAACCAAGGCCGGTGCATGACGAGACAAGTCACTTAAACAGACTGCATACTCTGACACGGTCATAGTACCCTAGTGTAGCTGCTCAAACTCCGCACGCCAAGCATCCCTGAGGCTCCGAGGGAGAAACTCAAGCAAAAACATCTCTGAGAACTGGGCCCAAGTGACTGAAGCTGCCTCCTCCGGACTACTCAACTCATAGGCATGCCACCACTGATAAGCCGCTTCCTCAGCTGTAAAGCGGTGAAAGAAACCCCACTCATCTCTAGAATACCCATAGTCCGGAGAATGCGATGACACTTCTCAAGAAAACCCAGAGCGTCATCTGAAGCTAGTCCACTGAAATCAGGTGGGTGGTACTTCTTGTACCTCTCAAGTATGAGCTGCTCAGAAGCAGCTACCCTGGCATCATGCTGAGCTGGAGCCGCTGGGGGCATAGCAATATAATCTGGAACCTGCCCAATATGGACCCTCTGCTCATGAGTACAGGCTGCGGGAGTTTATGCCCCTCCCACGGCCTCAGATATGGCTGGAACTATTGAGAGCAGTACCGCCTGAGATAGAGTACTGAAGGCGCTCATGAACTGAGCCAAAGTATTGTGGAGGGCTAGGGTAATAGTAGGGACCTCCTGTGCCCCTCCAATTGTAGCTGCTGGGGGCTCCTCTGTCGCTGCTCTCGCCGGTGCTCGGGTTGCACCACGTGCTCGTCCTCCACCCCTACTCCTTCCTCTAGCGGCTCAGGCTGGGGCCTCAGAAGCCTGATCATCGGTACGTCCAGTACGGGTCCTCAACATCTGTGAGAAGAATATAATAGAGTTTTAGAATTTGATGTGAGTAACTAGCACGACAAGGAATTCCAAAGAATGTGATTATTCTTAACAGTTACATAGCCTCTCGAAGATATATATGGACGTCTCCACACCGATCCGTGAGACTCTAATAAACCATCTTGTGACTTGTGACTCCTATGAACCTAGACGCTCTGATACCAACTTGTCACGACCCGATTTACCCTTCGAAAGGTATTGTAACGACCCGACCGGTCATTTTGAGCTCTAGCGCATCATTCAGCGGTTGGAAGTCATGAACGACTTCACTTCAAGTATTATGACTTGTGCGTATGGCCGAAGTTGAAATTCGGGAATTTCGTAGCTAAATTGAAAGGACAATTCTCATTTCGGAAGCCTTAAGTTGGAAGAATCTGCTAAAATTTGGATTTGGAGTAAACGACCTTGGAATAGGATCTGAAGGTGCCAGCAGGTTCGTATGATGATTTCGGACTTGGGCATATATCCGGATCGGGTTTGGGATAACCTGGGAGCGATTCGACGTATATTGTGGAAGTTAGCATTTTTGAAGGAATTTCCTAAGTTTGGAATTCCGAGTCTGGGAATAGGTCTGTATGGTGATTCTGGGGTTGGGAGCGCGATCGGAAGTGAAATCGGATGTCCGTAGGTTATTTTGAAGTTATTTGGCTAAATATAGAAATTTGAAAGTTTTTGAGAAATCCGACCAGAAGTGGAAATTGTGATATCGGGGTCGGAATGAGATTCCGGAAGTTGGAGCAGGTCCGTAATGTTGAATATGACTTGTGTGCAAAATTTGAGGTCAATCAGACGTGATTTGACGGGTTGTTTAAGGTGATTTGAAGCCTCGAGCAAGTCTGTGGGAATGTTATGGGACTGAGTCGTGTGATTGGACGGGATCCCGAGGGCCTCGGGTGTGTTTCGGGGTAGTTTCGGGTCAATTCTGGGTGATTTGTGGCTGTTGTCTTCTGGTCTTTTTGTTGTGCATTGCGATCGGGGTCTGTGGGATGCGATCTTGGAGATGGAATTTAGGGGCGAGGTTTTTGCCTATGCGATCGCGGAATTAAGTGTGCGATCGCGAAGAAGGTTGGGAATTTGCCTGTGCGACCACAGGGGATGCAGTGCTATCGCACAAGGGTGCATTTGGGAGGTTGAGGCACTTGGCCTGTGCGAACGCATAGCTGAATATGCGATCGCGGAGAAGGATTTGGAGGGAGCTGGAAATGCCATGTGCGATCGCGGGCATGGTTGTGCGATCGCATAGGGGTTCTTCCTGGGCAGTGTTCAATTTAAAATGGATTCTTTCCATTTCTCTCACATATTTCATTTGGTTGGGGCGATGTTTGAGGATTTCAAAGGGTGATTTTCATCAAGAATCAAAAGGTAAGTGATTCCTTCTCATTTCCAAGTTAAGTTCAAGGTTTATTCATGGAATTAGACATGAAAATTGTGGGAAAATTGGGGTTTTTGATGAAAACCTAGAAATTTGGTAAATTGGATTTTAACCACGAATTGAGCATGAATATTTGAGTAAATTGTATATTTGAACTAGTAAAGCTATGGGTAGAGTTTATCTTCGAGAAATTTCGGAATCCGGGCACGTGGGCTCGAGGGCATTTTGGTCAATTCATTGAGCGGAGTTGGGATATGATATCATTTGAATTTGTTACAAGTATTAGAGTGAATTTCATTGCTTTTCCAGTTATTTGGTAGTTTTGGGGCGTTGTGCATCAAATTTGAGTCGTCGGGACGGCTTGGAAGGCGGTTATGGAGTTTCGGAGCGAGGTAAGTCTCCTTTCTAACTTTGTTAGGGGGAATTGTCCCCTTAGGTGAACTAATTAAATATGTGTTACTATTTGTGGGGGCTATGTATGCACGAGGTGACGGGAGTCCGTGCGTAGCTACTGTTATGCCATGTCCGGGTAGTCTAGGACCCACTAGCATGCCTTACTTGTTGTACTTGGGATTTTATCAGTGATATTAGCCTGGTGATATTATCGAGTTAGTAATTGAATACTTAGAAAAGTCAGAACTTATCTTCCTTAAATAAATTGAGAAAAGAATGGGTCCTTCCTTGAATAATTGTGTTCCGGATGAATCAGTGATATCTGAAACCTTATCAAACTTGGCAAATGAATTTCCAGAAATGTTTTAAATACTATCGTCATGTTCACTAAAGAGAATTTTAGCACTCCTTTGAG
Organism: Nicotiana undulata; assembly: GCA_005239495.1. Taxonomy (NCBI): domain Eukaryota; kingdom Viridiplantae; phylum Streptophyta; class Magnoliopsida; order Solanales; family Solanaceae; genus Nicotiana; species Nicotiana undulata. The sequence continues at coordinate 18,387 of MDKH01072131.1, forward strand.
AAACTGTTTATTAGATGAAATATGGACTCACTGTGTGATTATGTGTATTTACGGGTGCCTGAGTCGCATGTATGATTCGCGAGTAGGATAACCTTATAGTTATGTATAACCACGTTGTATGATCGATTCACGAGCGGGGCAGATAGATAAATCTATGGTACGAGCCGTTCGACCCTCGGCAGTGCACAATTTATTATTGTTGGTCCGCTCCATTCGACCCTCGACATTTTGGTTGCGCATGATAAATGTTGAGTATTTCCTGTAATTTATACATGTTTATCGGCCTAAGTACGTTTTGAGTTGCCAGCTAAAAATGAAGAAGGATTTATGTGTAAAATGTGGAATAAATTGATAGTTCTTACCTCTGATTATTATTTAATTGATTATTATACTTAAGCTTAGCACCGCACTTGATTATATTGTGTTGACTTATAGCAAGTGTCTAATTCGACCTCTTGTCACTACCTCTTTGAGGTTAGGCGGGATACTTACTGAGTACACGTTATTTTCGTACTCATGCTACACTTGTTGTGCATTTTGTTGCACAGGTACTTTCATAGCGATGAGGCTGGTTTGGAGACTTAGACGAGCTGCATCATCTGGAGACGACCCGCAGCTGGCAGAGTCTTCCTAATATGTATTTGTACTTTATTTTAAGTCCTTGTCCAATTTGTATCTCGGACAAGCTTTGTATAATTGTATAAATTCTTAGAAATTGATCATGTACTTGTGACACCGGGTTCTGGGATGTATTTGAGTTGTATTTTTATTAAATTGGAAAAATTGACTGTTGCTTTTATTTAATGGATTTCTATCTAGTTATTATGTACAAAAAATGAAAAGTAACGATTTCGAAAATGTTAAAACAGGGATTTATTTCAACAAATAAATGATTGGCTTGCCTGACAGTGGTGTCCGACGCCATCACGACCTTACGGATTTTGGGTCGTGACAGGTATCGTGGAGGCACCTAGTCTCTATGACTAGGTAAGCCTAAATTTTCGGAAAAATATAGATAATAAAATAAAGACAGAAAGAAAAATACAAGTAGACATAACATAGCCGCTCGGCAAGTACAAAATATAACTTCCCAAAACCCGGAATGTCACATTTAGTCACAAGCTCTGTACCAAAATAGCTCTATACAATGAAGAAATTGAAATACATAAGATGTCTCTGTCTAAACTAGAATAGAAGGTGACTCGTAGGATTCTGCGGACGCGAAAGAATTACCTTGCGGTCTCCTCAAGCAGCTACACGACCCCTAGCCACGAAACTGCGTACTGGTACCTGGATCTGCACACGAAAAACATGTGCAGGAAAGGGTATGAGTACACCACAATCGGTACCCAGTAAGTGCCACCTAACCCCAGTCAAGTAGTGACGAGGTCAGGTTAAGGCTCTACTGGATTTTCATAAGTAAAACATTTTAAAAAAATACAGAAGGATATAAGTTCTAGGGTAAGCAGTAGAAATGAATAATTTGAAAATAAAGCAGCAACAGAGAGCCCTTGGCTCAACACAACGTATCACACAGTGGAATCTCCCGGGGTACGTCCCGTAGTTCCAAATGTAAGGATGCAGTACAAGGGGGAAAGCTCCTGGAATACGTCCGTAGTCTCAATTTAAATATGCAGTATAGGGGGAAAGCTCCTGGAATACGTCCGTAGTCCCAATTTAAATATGCAGTACAGGGGGAAAGCTCCCGGAATATGTCTGTAGTCCCAATTTAAATATGCAGTACAGGGGGAAAGCTCCCGGAATATGTCTGTAGTCCCAATTTAAATATGCAGTACAGGGGGAAAGCTCCCGGAATATGTCTGTAGTCCCAATTTAAATATGCAATGCGAATGAATGTTGAATAAGGTGTATTTAAACAGTTCAGGAAAAAGGTCACATACAAGAACAAGATAAAGACTAACTACCATGGTGCACATAGTATCAAATAGGGAATATAGGTAAAACAGGCAGACATGCTTCTTCCTAATCTAAACTACACAAGTAGCACCTTAAACAGTGAAATAAGAGTAAAATGATTTATGTCATAGATAGGAAAAATTGAATTTCAGCAACAATGGCCCGTGTACGTACTCGCCACCTCACGTACACGGCACCCATACAACAAATAGTATCAAAACAACCTAAGGGGAAGTCCCCAACACGGAGTTAGGCAAGCCACTTACCTCGACCGCTCCTCAACTCAAGACCACACTCTTGCCACGAATACCTGACTCCGAATGACCCAAATCTATTCAATTCAATTGCATAATGTAAATTTCACTTTAAGAAATCAACATAGCTAATTAGTTCGAAGCTAATACTCGAAATTAGGAAAATTACCCAAAAAGTCCCCCGGGCCCACGTCTCGGAATCGGGTAAAAGTTATAAATTTCGGACACCCATTCACTCACGAGTCTAACCATACAAGAATTACTCGAATCAGATACCAAAATCTCGATCAAAAACTCTCAAACTTGGCCTAAGAACTTTATTCAAAATTTCCCCAATTTTCCACCAAAATTTCGAAACTAGAGGATGGATTTAAGTGTATAATCATGGAAATTAGTCTAAACCGAGTAGGAATTACGTACCCAAATTGCCCAGGTGAAACTCTCTCAAAAAATCGCACTTTCACGAGCTCTGAAGTTCAAAAATATGAATAATGGTATAAACCCTCGATTTTGGTCTTAATAGCACAGTGATCCCGCACCTGCAACCATTTGGGCCGCACCTGCGGAAAATACATCGCGGTGCAAAAATTTACTAAAAGGGATGGGGCCGCACCTGCAGTCACTTGGATGCATCTGCGGCTCCGCATATGCGGAACCTCGACCGCACCTGCGAGCCTGGGCGACCTTGGCCAAAACCGCACCTATGAAGCCCATCTCCGCACCTGCGTGTCCGCACCTGCGGCTCCCCTTCCGCATGTGCGAAACACTAGAACCCACAATGCTTCACCTAGTTTTCTTAGTCCAAATTCACCCCATTGAGCATCCGAAACATCCCCGAGGCCCCTCGAGACCTCAACCAAACTTCCAACAAGTCCTAATACTTTATTCAAACTTAGTCGAGCCTTCAAATTACATCACATAACATCAAAATCACCAATTACACATGGATTCAAGCCTGAGAACTTATGAAATTTCCAAACTCCACAACCGATGCTGAAACACGTCTAATCTAGTCCGAATAACCTCAAGTTTTACACACAGATCATAAATGACACTACGGACCTACATCCACTCTCAATATTCCATTCTGAGTCCGATGCCAAAATTTCACCTATAAGCGAAAATTGCCAAAATTCTGATTTATGCCAATTCAAGCCTAAATCTACTACAGACCTTGAAAGCACATTTCAGACATGCTCTTAACCCCGAAATCACCCAACGAAGTTGACTAAATTCCATTCCGGATCCGTCTTCACACAGTTCCAACTACGGTCCAATTTCAAAAGCTTAAACTCATATATAGGGACTATGTGTCCCAAAACTCTTCTAATTTCTCAACCAAACGCTCCAACAAGTCCAAAAAGCAGAAATAGACATGGGGAAAGCAATTATTAGGGGATCGGGGCGCTAACTCTCAAAGCGACCGACCAGGTCGTTACAAAGAATGTGAGTGACGACGGAGTGTAAGAGAGAAATGAGGGGTTTGGGAGGGGGTAGTTTAGGTTAATTAAGGAAATGATGAATCTGGACCGTTGATCAGAAATGATCAATGGCCAGGATTCAACAAGATTTGGGTCGGATCAGGTAAGATTTGGGTCTGGGTTGTATTGGGTTGATTTATATGGTGTTTGGGCTGACTAATTTAGGCTGTAATTGAAATAAATATAGGGCCATTTGTTAAATACCTAAATAAATTAACTAAAACAATTTATAAAATAAGTACTAAGTATAAAAAATGAATTTCATGCATATAAATGTTTAAAAAATGATTATTTAGTATTTAAAAATACAAAAGACTATTTTCTCATAAAAATTACAAGAAAATATATGCATAGGCTATAATTGCAAAGTTATTGCAATAATTGCAAAGTTATTGCAATTGTAGCCAAAAGGTGCCAAATTGGCCATTTATAGAATAATTTGGACTAAATAAGACCATAAATAGTATTACTAAATCAAGAAATATTTTGAAATCACTTGTGACGCAATCTTGTAATTATTTAGTAGAAATAAAATACTGAGCCAATTAATAAAAATATAGAAATTGTGGAAAAATACCAATTGAGTCTAATGCATGTATTTGAAGACATATATGCTTTTTAAAATTATTTTGAAAAAAATTGGGTATCAACAACTGCCCCTCTTTACCCGGAAAGGATAAAAGAGTTGTCGGGTAAAGACATGATGGCAAACTTTGACCGAGCGAAACAGTTTGAGAGATTTAGGTCGAGCTCTGGCTTCTTAGCTTCCTACATATCCCTGGTTTTGCAGGAATCAGGTCGTGTGTAGTTCTGGATTCATCAGCGAAATATACCGGTGAAGTCATCGCAAGAACGGACGCAAAATCTAGGGATAGGTGAATGAATGGTTCACGAGAGAGGTCAGGTTTGATATAGTTGAGGAACTAGAGCAGGATCGCTCTTGCTGGGATAGCAGTTTCTTGCCGGGTCACCTGCAACTAGAGATACTACGATCATATATTTGTGCGGAAATTTAAACATCATGCAGGTTCCCTTTGGACTATGAAAGTTGTCTTTGGACGGTTAGGGTTGACGTCTTTGGACCATGATGTCCTGGGCCATAAGTTGTTCAGTGAGAGATTCACAGGCCATGAGATGATGTTCTTGGGCCATGAAGATGGTGCCTCCAAACTATGACGCCTTTGAATAATGATATGCAAATTGGAGAGATCCTTAGGCCATGACAAGGTGTCTTCCGGCTATGAGGATGATGCCTTTAGACTATGAGTCCTTTGGATAGGTTGGCGATATTTCATCCCATGAGATGCAATAATATGATGTCAACAAGACAAGTCTTAGTCTTGTGGAATGGAGGGCAGAGCTTAGCCGGAAAGAAGAGCAAAGTAGATAATGCTTGAGAGACAGCGCTTAGTCTCGGTGAGAGAATGTAAATTGGAGGCAAAGCTTAGCCTCATGTAGGTATGGAGATAGAGCTTAGTCTCATGAAAATGAAGGCAGAGATTAGTCTTATTCAAAGGGAAGGCAGAGATTAGCCTTATGCAGATGTGGAGGCAGGGCATAGCCTCATGCAAGTGCGGAGGTAGATCTTAACCTCATGTAGATGTGAAGGCAGCGATTAGCCTTATGCAAAGTGAAGGCAGAGTTTAGCCTTATGCAAGGTGAAGGCAGAGATTAGCCTTATGCAAATAAAGGCAGCGATTAGCCTTATGCAAGGTGAAGGCAGGGATTAGCCTTATATAAGTGAAGGCAGAGATCAGACGTATGCAAATGTGAAGGCAGAGATTAGCCTTATGCAAATGTGAAGTCAGAGACTAGCCTTATGCAAGTGAAGGCAGCGATTAGCCTTATGCAAGAGCAATTAGCCTTATGTAAGTGAAGGCAGAGATTAGCCTTATGCAAAGGAAGGCAGAAATTAGCCTTATGCAAAAGATACAGTAAATAGCAGATAATAGTAGAGTTTCTTAGCTGGTAGAAGATTTTGATATTGCGATTGTGATGAAAACTTGTGACTTCGAGGCGCATATATTCTTTATTCCTGCATCCAAAGAAAAATTGTGAGTTCTGAAATAGGAGGTTGGTTTGTGTCCCCGTCGGATTTGCTTGGCTTGCTTTTCTTTGTCTGAAGATCTCGTTTAAGTCATCGGGGTAACGTTTGGCTAAACAGAGTTACCTTACAAGCAAGCATGCATAGTTTTGTAAAGACATAGTAAAAAATATATTTTGATTAGATGAACCGATGACCGAGAAAAGATCCAAGATATTGCAATCTCTCGCTATGGAATTTTGAGGGTTATCCTAAATATTCTGCACTAGTTAGCTAGATTGACGTCTCTGACTGTTGTGCATGCTGCGATCAGCTGAACTTGCTTCGGAATTTTGAGGGTCCTCCTCAAAATTCTGCCCTAGTTAGATTGCGGGGGAAATGAGATTTTTATTGATTTGTGACCGAACCCATAGGGCTTCCTACGTATCCCCTCTTAAACGGGAATTAGGCCGGGCGTAGTTCAATTACATCATTTGAGAACAACATAAAGAGTTACACATATTATCACTTGACTGCATTTGAATTGATCGGTTTTGGCCAGACTTATCTGTCCATTTCTGCAAGTATAAAAGCTCATCCTGTCAACACTCGGTGAACCATATACAAACCTTGCTAGCTGGGAGTGAATTTCCCTTTGGCTTCATCTTGAAGTGGAAAGATCTTCTTCAACACCAGCTGCCCCGGTGTGAACTTTCTAGGCTTGACTCTTTTGTTGAAGGCTCTAGTCATTCTATTCTGATAAAGTTGTTCGTGATACACTGCATTCATTCTTTTCCCGTCTATGAGGGCTAGCTGCTGGTAACGACTCTTTATCCACTCTACGTCCCTGAGTTCAGCGTCTTGTATTATTCTCAAGGAAGGAATCTCCAATTCTGCAGGAATAACAACTTCTGTACCATAAACCAATAAGTAGGGAGTTGCCCCGGTTGATGTTCGGACTGTGGTGCAGTATCCCAACAAGGCAAATGACAGCTTTTCATGCCACTGTTTGTGATTTTCTACCATCTTTCTCAATATCTTCTTGATGTTCTTGCTGGCGGCTTCTACAGCTCCATTCATCTGAGGTCTAGAGGCTGTAGAATTCTTGTGCTTGATTTTGAAAGTCTCACACATGGACTTCATTAGGTCACTGTTGAGATTGAAAGCATTGTCGGTGATGATTGACTCTGGAACTCCGAATCGACAAACAATACGGTCGCGGACAAAGTCTGCCATAACTTTCTTAGTCACTACTTTGTAAGATGCTGCTTCGACCCATTTGGTGAAGTAATCAATAGCTACCAAGATGAACCTGTGCCCATTTGAGGCAGTGGGCGCGATTGAACCGATGACATCCATTACCCAGGCGGCAAATGGCCCCTGTGAGCTAGTCACATTGAGCTCGTTTGGGGGCACCTTTATCATATCTGCATGTACTCGACATTGGTAGCATTTTCGCACATACTGGATGCAGTCTGTTTCCATGGTCATCCAGAAATAACCGGCTCTGAGTATCTTCTTGGCCAAAATAAAACCATTCATATGCGGGCCGCATGTCCCAACATGTATTTCTTCAAGCAGTTTAGACGCTTCCTTTGCATCGACACATCTCAGTAATCCCAAATCAGGAGTTCTCCTGTACAGGGTTCCTACGCTATGAAAGAAACTATTGGACAACCTCTGAAGCGTACGTTTTTGGGTATGATTTGCATGCTCCGGGTGCTCCCCTTTTCCCAAGTATTACTTGATGTCGTGGAACCATGGTTTTCCGTCTACTTCATCTTTAACATGGGAAAAATATGCCCGCCGACTATGGATCTTTACTAGAATAAGATCAATGAAGTTCTTATCTGGATGTTGTATCTTGGATGATAAAGTGTCCAGTGCATCGGCAAACTCGTTCTGAATTCTAGGGACGTGCCAGAATTCTGTTTTTGTGAACCTCTTTCTCAATTCCTGCACATGGTGCAGATACGATAGTATCTTGGAATTCTTGGTAGCCCATTCTCCTTGTACTTGGTGTATAAGCAAATCTGAGTCACCAATTACCAGCAGCTCCTGAATATTCATGTCGATGCCCATGTTGATCCCTAGTATGCGAGCTTCATACTCTGCCATATTGTTAGTGTAGGGAAATCTGAGTTTAGAAGATACTAGATAATATTGGCCAGTTTTCGATACCAAGACTGCTCTAATGCTGAATCCTTTGAAATTTGCTGCTCCGTTAAAGAACATCCTCCAACCGTCATAGGATTTTGCAATGTCTTCTCCTATGAACACCACTTCCTCATCGGGAAAATACGTTTTCAGGGGTTCGTAGTCTCCTTCCACAAGGTTTTCAGCAAGATTGATCTGCCAATGCTTGTCCCTTGACCGCTCTCTGAGTCACATAAACGATGTTGAACTCACTCAGCAGGATTTGCCACTTAGCTAGCTTACCGGTGGGCATGGGATTCCGAAAGATATACTTCAAGGGATCCATCCTTGATATGAGGTATATTGTGTAGGCATAGAAGTAGTGCCTCAGCTTCTGGGCTACCCAGGTTAGAGCACAACAGGTACGTTCTAGTAGAGAATATTGTGCCTCGTATGTAGTGAACTTCTTATTCAGATAATAGATATCATGTTCCTTTCTTCATCTATCGTCGTGCTGCCTCAGAACGCAGCCGAAGGCTCCATCTAGTAAACGTAAGGTAGAGTAACAAGGGTCTACCTGGCTCTGGCGGGACCAAGACTGGTGGTGTTGATAAATACTCATTGATTCTGTCGAAGGCCTTTTGACAATCCTCGGTCCATTTGGTTGCAGCGTCTTGGTTCACATATGACCGTGGACTGAGCTATGAACCGGCTGATGTAATTCAGCCATCCCAGAAAACTCATTACGTCCTTCTTATTTCTTGGTGGTGGCAACTCCTAGATGGCCTTGACCTTTGATGGATCCAGTTATATTTCTCGCCGGCTGGCGATGAACCCAAGCAATTTTCCGGCAGGAACCCCGAATGCACACTTTGTAGGGTTTAATTTCAGATTGTATTTTCGCAATCTGTTGAAGAACTTCCTTAAATCTGCTATATGGTTGGTGGATTTCTTGGACTTGATGATGACGTCGTCCACATATACCTCGATCTCTTTATGTATCATGTCATGGAAGATAGTAGTCATAGCCCTCAAGTAAGTGGCCCCAACATTCTTCAAACCAAATGACATCATCTTGTATCAGTATACCTCCCAGGGTGTAATAAAAGCTGTTTTCTCAGAGTCCTCTTCGTCCATCCAAATCTGGTGGTAACTGGCGAAACAATCCACAAGTGATTGGAGTTCATGTTTGGCACAATTGTCAATTTGGATGTGTATGCTTGGAAGAGGGAAATCATCCTTTTGACTAGCTCGGTTGAGATCCCGGTAATCGACACAAACTCTGACCTTCCCATCTTTCTTTGAAACTGGCAAGATGCTGGCTAACCATGTTGGGTATTCAACCACCCTGAGGACCTTGGCGTTGATTTGTTTAGTGACTTCCTCCTTGATTTTCAGACTCATATCAGGTTTGAATTTTTGGAGATTCTGCTTCACCAGTGGACACATCGTATTCATGGGCAATTTGTGAGCCACAATGAATGTACTCAGTCCGGTCATATCATCATACGACCATGCAAATATGTCCTCATATTCCTTCACAAATTGTGTGTGCTCTTCTTTCTCTGATGGCAACAAGTGGATGCTGATGCGAGTTTCTTTGACAGTCTCTGAATCTCCCAGGTTGAATACTCAGTTTCGTCCAGATTGGACCTAGGCTTGTTCTCAAAGTCCTCTACTTCTCCGACAATTTCCTCAGGTATGATATCTTCTTATTCTGAATAACTATCCTTTTGTTGCGTTGTCTCATTGCATGTCACAGTCATTGGTTCATCAAGTAAGGAAATAGTAATGATATATATGTAAAAGTATGAGAGAAAAAATGATAATAATAAATATCGATTCATTGAAGCATTAAAAACGATTTTCAATGACTTAAATAAAACGTTTTTGGAACAATGGAGATTTTATTTAAGACAGAAATGCAAAAAGGAAATCATTGGCAAACAAAGTAAACAATGCTTGTTCAGCCTTGCTACCCCGAGACTCGTCGGGCCCTGGATGGTCTGACAATCCAGTTTATGAGGAATGATCCCTTGCTCACAGCTTGGATGGTAGGGTCTTCCTCCTCCTCATCCTCGACGATAACACAACAGTCCATATCCTCGTCCTCCAGGAATAAGTTTCTTAAGGCTGCTAACACTTCCTCCTCCTCTGATCCCCATATGACGTCGGCTTGTTGGAAAGTCTGTTCCAAGCGTGGTATAGGCTGCTCTAATGGATAGTACGAACCGCGCCATGGTGGCGACTAGTCGTCGTACTCTTGCCAGGGGTATTGATAACCCAGGCCAAAGGTAGTGCCATGACGCTTCAGTTGTATCGGCTTGGAAATGCCTTGAAGACTCTTACTGAGACCCTTGCCATGTTCGTATCCGCTCCAGTTCATTATGCTTTCAATCTTACTACTCCACCACTTATCCTTGTCTATTTCATTGACCCGCTCGATGTGGTGGTAAGTTTCTCCACCAAGCCTTCTTCTACCCTCAATCACCGGGTTAGTCTGGCGGTTGTAGATAGGGTTGCTCTCGTCTCCGTGGATGATTACCTCCTGATGGTTCCACTCAAATTTTACCGCCTGATGCAAAGTTGATGCCACCGCTCTGGCGGCACATATCCATGGTCGTCCTAATAATAGATTGTAGGATGCAGATATATCTAACACCTGAAATTCAACCTAGAACCATGTAGGACCCATTTGCAGACATATATTGATTTCTCCAATGGTGGACCTCTGAGAACCGTCGAAAGCCTTCACATTCATGTACCCCTCTCGTATCTCGTACAGTCATTTGGCCAACATTTTCAGTGTTGTCAATGGGAAAATATTAAGGTTGGACCCTCCGTCGATCAGGACTCTGGTAATGAAATAATCTTCACATTACACGGTAATGTGCAGTGCCCTATTGTGACTCAAACCTTCAGGTGTCAATTTGTCCTCATGGAAGGTGATCTTGTGACTTTCTAATACTTTCCCCACCATGTTGGCCATCTCTCCGCTTGTGATGTTATTGGGCACATATGCTTCGTTCAACACTTTCATCAAAGCATTGCTGTGTGCTTCCCAGTTTTGCAGCAATGATAAGATGGATATCTGAGCTGGAGTTTTGTTCAGTTGATCTATGACGGAGTATTCTCTGGCATGCACCTTTCTCCAGAGATCATCTGGGCATGTTTCAATGACGGGCGGTCTGTTGGAAGCTTGTTTGCTAGACTCTCCCAAGTGTTCAGGTGTATAGACCTTGCCGGTCCTAGTCATCCCCTGTGCAGCACCAACTTCTTCTATCTTGACCTTTCCTTTCCTTCTAGCCTCAGCTACATAATCCCAGGGCACAACAGTAGTGTTGAAAGGTGGCGTGGTTGACACTGTCACTGTAATTTCTGTGGCCACCCTTCCTTCAAATGGGGTAGGCGCCGTGACAGGTGGCATAACTTCAACCTCGAATGATACATGCATGTATGTGGGTGGTGTTGCCTCAAACTCGAACGGGACTGATGTAGTTACCTCAATATCTCCTGACAGATGAATCTGTACTATAATGGGATTAAGCGTAACCGCTGGCTTCCTGGGATCGTCACCTTCTTTGATCAACCCGATCGACCCTTCTAGGTCTCATTTTTCCTCTATTTCTATCACATTGATGCTTCCACCCCTGTGGTCTGGGAGCAGGTTATTGCGGACATTGGGAGTAGCCTCCTTTGCTTGGATGATTTTATTATCAATTAGGGACTGGATTTTATCCTTCAACGAGCGACATTCATCTATGTCCCTTCATGCCGGAATGGTATGCATAGGTTTTGTTTTGATTGACCCACTAGGATGGATTTTCAGTGGCGACAGCAGGGATGGCAGTGACATAAACAACATCTCTTATCCTTTCATACAGATGGTCAATGGGCTCAGCAATGGTGGTATATTATTTTGGTGGCCTGTGGTCAAAGTTAGGTCGGGGTCTTGGGAAATTTGGTGAGCTGGAGGTGACTGTAAGTGAGACGGTTGGGAGATGTATGTATGATAAACAGTGGATGGTTGGGAATATCTGGGAGATATGGGTTGATAAGTAGGTGGAGGTGACAGTTGATATGTTGGTGTATGTGTTTGGTATGAAAGTGGAGAGGTATGATACATTAATAGAGATTTGGGTCCCTGTGCAACCACTTTCGTTCCTGCGTCCTTCTTAGATATGCCACCAGACTATAGTTCCTTGTTTGTGGCTTGTAATGCTTTAAAATTACTGACCATTCCTCTTTTAATACCTTTTTCAATTCTCTCACCCAGCTTGATGATGTCGGAGAATTTGCGATTTTCAATCACCATCAGTCTCTCATAATATTGCGGGTCATGTGCCCTGATGAAGAATTTATTCATTTGTTTTTCATCCAGTGCAGGCCTGACCTTGGCTGCTTTAGACCTCCAACGAGTGGCATACTCGTGAAAAGTTTCAGTGGGCTTCTTGTTGAGATTCTGGATGTAAAACACGTCTGGTGCATTTTCCATGTTGAACCTGAATCGGTCCATGAAATACGACGCCATACTTACCCAATTAAACCACTTCTTAGCGTCCTGGCTAATGTACCAAGACAAAGAATCCCCTATAAGGCTCCTCGTGAACAATTTCATCTGAATCTTTTTGTCTCTTCGAACTCTGACCAATTTGTCACAATAGGTCCTCAGATGGACCTTGGGATCACCAGTACCATCGAACATCTCGAACTTGGGAGGTTTGTAACCCTCTGGTAGTTCTACATCAGGCTATATACATAGATCTTCATAATTCAATGCTTCGATCCCCTTACCTCCTTCTAAGCCTTGAACTCGGCTAGTCAATTTCTTGTGTTCTTCGACCAAGTTTCTGATAAGAATATCCTTCTCACTAGATTCTGGTGTGTAAGAGATGGGTTGGGTGGAGTGTGGTAGAGTCTCCATGTATATGGGGTTGTTCTGATGGCCTGGTGCCTGAGCATAGAGGTGGTCGTTGGTGGAATTTTGTGGTTCATGAATGATTGGTGGGGTATTTCTCGGAGTGTGGCAAGTGTTTTGTTGGTATTGCGGTGGGATAGTTTGATTTTTCTGTTTGTTAGGTGTATTCTGAGGTTGTGCGGGGTTTTTAGTGTTTGGGTGGCTGACATCCGGAACACTAAATGAGAAGGACAGGTTTGCTATTTTCTGAACAGGTTCAAGTTCTCCTTACCTTTATTCAAGTTGTGACACAACATCATTCTGGACCTGAGTACCCCGACTGTCTGAAGCTTCTATATGTTCAACAGGTGTTGTGTTTTCCTTTATGATATTATTCAAGTCTTCCATCTTGCCATTGCCTTTGCCTTTAGGTGGACTAGGAGGAGAAGAAGGTGGAGGGACCCTGGATCTTGTATGGTATGTTGATGATGCCAGAATGCACGAACCAACCTTTGGGGAAGCGGAATAATAAAAAGAAAATAAAATAAAAATGAAAGGTAGCCAAGTCACTGAGGGTCATGAGAAAATATTTGCAATATTTAAAAACATATTTTGTAGAATTGTAAGCGCGCGTCCTAAATTTGGGAGCCTCGTTGTGCCCGAGGTAGGCCTAGAGACAAGTTGATTTGGAGAACTTAGATGCCAAAATGCCTCTTTTCATTAATATAGATAGATGAATCACAAAACGATACTAAAATAACAGATAGGAAATAAGTCACTAATGTCACTCGGCCTTATTACATTTATGAAAGCAAAAAGGTAAATCTAGCCTATTTGGTCCCAGAAGGACCTTCCCCAGATTCGATATTCTAGCTTCATTATACCTCGCTCCAAGTATTCTAGCTTTTTGTTGGAAAGGATAGCCATCTCTTTCCACTCCTCGATCAACCTCTTGTTGGTCTCATGTATTTCCCGATGTTCATTCTCGGAATCATGGACCCTTTTGCGCAGTCCGTTGTACTTGACCTGAGCCTCGACATATTCATATATGATTCTATTGCCTCGACTGATTCCTGGCCTCACCGCCCTATATAAGTCGTCTTCCAACCATGACAGATAAGGAGGTGCACACCCTGCATGGTACCTGTCGGGTTCAATAGTATTCTTCTCCATGATGATTTTACAGTGCCACATGTGTTGAGCTTCGCACTTGTAGGGGACATCGTCGACCTGGAAATCTGACCTGAAGTGACCCATCTGCCTCATGACTCGGATAGGAACATAAGGATATATACCTCTTAACCCGATCAGTACTAAATGCGGTGCATCCCTCGACTTGATGATAAACTCGTCCGTCGGGAACCGTTCGAACATCCATTGCACCTGCTTCTCGGTCAGGTTGTCAAAGAACTGAACCCACTCTTTGGCGATTTTTGGCTGAGCAAATCTGTCTAGAATGTAGGTCATTCGCTTGGGGTGATGGAAAGCAATGTGGTCATTCTAAGCCGTTCGCGGAAGTTCTTGGTGATATTGGCCTTTTTGAAGATGTTCTAAGAGCCACAACTGCAGCAATAAGTTACAACCCTCGAAGTGTTTAACCCCTCTTTGACAACGCTCCAAGGCTGGGTAAATATCAGCTAGGATCATAGGGACAATGCTGAAGGTTTGCCCATAGATCCCTTCTATCAAGGCCATGGTTACCATGGCTAACCTAGGAAGAATTTTTTCCCTCTTTGTCGGGAACACTATCAAGCCCAGAAATCACACAATGAACACGAATTCCTTGCGGTGAATGTGACCCAGAGACGTGATGGAAAACTCGTCATGATAGGTACGGTATGATTTGCTATGACCGTATCTTTCATATAAGTACTCAAAGGGTATGTAGGATTGTTTCAAACACTCTAGTTCAGCATTCTTCTTCAACCCCATCATTTTCAGGAAACCTTTGCTCGTGCGGTTCTCAGGCACCAACAACCCAGGGCTTTCCCAAACCAGTGCAGCTAGTCCTCTTATTTTTTCTAGGAGCGGTGTCATTTCAATATTCCCAAAACGGAATATAACTCTTTCATTGTCCCAAAACAAAGTAGCGGCCTCAATCAATATATCGTTTGGCTGGATGTCAAAAAGAGACGGTAAATTGTCCAGATACTTCTTCACGTATTTCTTATCACTAGAGGAAAGGTCTTCCCACCAGTCTAGGAGCATTGGTGGGATATTGCCGACCATACTGAATCTGGGACGTCATGCCTCATTTTCTGCAAGACCAAAATGGTTAGGCCTTTTTCCCCACCAGAGTCGACTATTTATACACTTATGATTATCAAACATGCATTTAGTTCTCCAAATTAATGGACAGAACGTGATCGTGTCCGTTGGGATTATGAAAACCCCGGTGGACTTTTTGATAAGGTTGTCTTAAAGGATTAGTGTGCGGACGACACATTAACCCGACTAGGTTTGACCATGACGCATGCACAATATAACAAGAGTAAGGTTTCTATGGGGGTCTAGATCGGTACCCTCGAGCGGAAAACTCGAGGGGGAAGGCATGGAACCATCGGCTGCACCGCTGATAGACTGGTTTTACCACAAATAAGCCTTTCCGAATTTATGGGGTGATATAAATAGGAAGACCGCAACCACTCATCAAGCGTTGCTATATGATTTGTATAGGCACGAGTGTAGTATGATGTTGAGCATGATTATGCAGCAACAAATAAGCAATAAACAACATATTGTCATGTATTTGCACATTACGAAAGTGGTAAATACAACAATTATAATTAAAAAGCGATTACAGAAGGAAACAAAGAAACATTTCAGTTTCGTTTTGGAAAAATAAATAGTTGAAAAAAGATAAACAATTAATTGCACATAAAGGGGAAAGGGAAAGGGTGCAGGTACTAACAAAATAAGACACATTTAGAAAACTTTCACAAAGTGGTTTGTAATGGTAAAAGCCTAGAAAATCCCCAGCAGAGTCACCATGTTGTCGCGCCCCCCTTTTTCCTCTCCTTTCGGATTGGTCAGGGTTTTTGAAATTATTGGGACAACTCGTTTCCTTTTGGGATAAGGGATATAAGGAATTTGAAGAGTCGCCACCTAACAAATTAAGGCGCGTTAGGTCACCTACTACGGGTCATTTATAACATTAATGGTATAACCAGAGATTGGGTAAGGGCTTAAAATTACTTCAAGGGGAAGGTGTTAGGCACCCCTCGAAGTCAACGACTGTGGGTTCCGACCAAACATACATTGTGAATTAATCAAGTAGCAAAATAAACAGTCTAAGCACACATATGTAAACAAATAAAGGTCTTAGCATATTAGCAGTCTAAGCACACATATGTCAAGGGAACATTAGTTTTAATAGTTAAACAGTCTAAGAACACATATGTAAAGGGAGGTCCTAAGTTGTTTATCCTATAGGATCGCATCTGTGCAATGCCCGGTAATCACTCCTCAATGAGGGGCTACACGTTGCATTAGCACACACATCATCATATCCTTTTCTACCCATTATCCCACCCCTTAGCGGTTATTAAGCGAGTTTTGATTTAACGAGCTCAAAGCGTGTTGTTACCCGTCCCTTCCTTGTGGTCCCGGAGGAGTTTAGGACCTCTAAATCTGGGCAGTTCTAGACAATCCTAAGGTGTTTAAAAGGAGAAATATAGGCGACAAGCAAATAACAATTAGGACCAGCAAGTAGAAAAGAAAGAAGTAGTTAGAAGGCTCATGTTTACCTCCACTAGTAGAGAGCAAATAAACAACACGTCTCAAAACACAAATACAAGCAGTTTTAAGGAAATCTTAGGACAAGATGTCTAAGTGAACATTAATACACAGAATAGGCAACACTTGTTCGAAACTCAGTGGCATGGTCCTAATAGTTTGCCTACTATTTTAAGACCTGTGAAACTTAGCGATAAACAATCAAAATGCGCAGTTTTTTAGTTTATACATGGATTAATTACCTAAGGCTTGCCTAGGCGTGAGACTGTGCATGATAACAATTACAAGTTATTTTAAATAGTTTTGAAGTTATTAATCTACAAATATGTTGTTCTAAGTGACACAGGTTTGAAAATGACAAGATTGATGCCAGTTGTACTCAGAAAACACACACTTATATGCGAGACTGTTTTTATGCCTTTTCATGGGTCAGCGACTTATTGTAATTAGACTAGGCGTATTCAAACTAATGCAAACAGAATCCCATAGAACATGGTATCTAAATTCACACAGGAGTGACAGATTTTTTGTTAAAGTTATTCATTAATTCTAATAGCAGGATTTCTAAGTGAGAAACTTATACAACATTAAAGTATGGATTAATGACATGTGATATGCTGAAGCAGTAAATGTGAAGCCCTAAGGACAAGATATATAATGCATGTCCAACATGATTTGGATTCAAATGAACACATTAGTCTTAAGGCATGGATTATAATGAAAATACACAGAATGTAAAGCCTAAAGCATGTTTTCTACCCAGTGTTATCGACAAAATCATACAACTACCCTCCCCATTTTCACTAGCCACCCCAATATCTGTTTACAAATAATTATTACAAACCAATGATCAAACGAATTACATAAATGGAAAGAAAATTAAACTATAGGGAGCCTGAAGCAGGCCCAAATACAATCTGAGAATACCAGGCCTTCAATAGTCTCAAAATGCTAAGGATTTCATGGCCAAGTTCATGTCCAGGTGTGTCAGAGTTCCCTAAGGACCTCAAGGATCTCGGGAAGTTCTCACACCTAGACTTTTCATAACAAGGATTGAGTAAGTGAAGTGCGGAAGGGCCATCCCCAGTATGCCAAAGTTCAGAAGGATATCAAAAGGATCGCAAGGTAGTACACACACTGGAGGGGCAGAACCTAGGGACTTAGGAGTAAAGTGAGAGTGCTTGACATAGTTTTGTAAAGGTTTTGACAAGAAAACAATATTGAGTTGATTCAAGACGCAAAGAAGTTTTCTATAAATACGAACTGATTAGTAGTAAAACAACTTTTGAAAGCAGTGTGAATACTTATGAGAAAGCAGCAAACAACTTAAACAGGTTCAGCATCATTCAACCACAGATTTCACTTAGGGATTTTGGGAATTGGGGACACATAGAACACATTAACACTGGTCCAATTAGAACACATAGCCAGAGTTATTTTAACACTAGATAACTTAGCAAACCAGATTGAGAAAGAGCACAAGTGGACAGATTAGACAAACATCACAAGTATTTACATTGCTATCTTAATCAACAAATTGAAACATGCTACATACAGCAGTAGGCAGATAACAAGTTAAACAGGACATAGTTCATACATGCTAGTGATTAAGCAGTATAGTTTAGACATGCTGGGTGAAACAATGATTTAGACATGCTAGTTACACATTGAACAGCCAAATAGTGAGAAGGAACAAGACTGGAAATCAATGAACTAAAGCAGTAACACATAGAGTTTTGGACTTGAAATTGAATCAGGACATACCAGTTAAGGAGAGCAAACACAAAGTATAGAGCAGGTATAGTGAAATAACTAGCCTTGGCTTACAGCCGGCTAGTTCAGTAAAAGTAGCAGGTAACAAGAAGGAGCAGAGAACTTTGAAGTGTAGGGGAGAGTTATTGAACCAGTGTTCGTGTGTGCAGTGAGAATAAAGGAGAGTATATATAGCAGTTGAGAGCTAGCCAAATAAGGTAAAAATCAATTGTTCAGTAACTGGGGAGAATCACAGAATCAATCAAGCATAAAATCAGTAAGGTCTTCCTCCAATTAAGGGTAACCAGTTAACGGTAAAGAACAAGGCAGATAATTAAGGAAATAAATCAAATAACTTAGATATGGAGTAGGTAATTAGGGGTTAATATACAAGAGCTCAATTAAGGAAATAAGTAGTAAGAATCAGTAAATATCACAATTAGTTACAAACAAGGCAAGAAATAATTAAAAGTTATGAAAATAGGGAAATAACCGGAAATTAGCATATAGGTATTACCATAGCAAATCAGGGAATCAAAATCGAAATAATACTGATTGTAAGAAAAAAATAACATAGGTTTCCATGAACAAGCAAATAAGTTGAGAATAAACAAAAGGATCGAATCTTTAACCCTAATAGAGGCATACTAGGGTAAAATCAAAAAATATTCTAATCAAACGAAGAAGTAATCATGTGAACCAAAACACATAAAATAGGCAAGTAGCAAATAACATGGACAAGTGCAGAATACAAACAAAGTGTCAGAAAATTTGGGGTTTTAGCATAACTAGTTAGGGTTAAGAAAAAACTTAACAAAAGCAGTCGAAAACACATAAGAACAGGATTAAACACCTAAAATCAGAAAACATTTTGAAGAAAAGGTTTTCATGAAAACCTAGTTTAGGAAAAAGAAACATCGTTTGAAAATCAGAAGCTTTTCATAAGAGAACACATGAAATAGGTTTGGTTCGTCTCAGATCCGTACAGATCAGAGAAGTTTAATAGACGAAATTAGGGTTTCAAGGAAATAACCCAGAGATGAAGATATCAGCTTAGAAACCCATAGGTTAAGGCAAAAAATAGGGAGATTTTACTGGAGATCGAGCCATGAAGGCCTGAGATAGGCCAGGACCAGATGAAAGTCATAAGTGGACTGGTCCTGGTCCCTTGAGGACCTCAGAGACAACAAAACCCGGTGTAGGAGAGACATTAGAGGCCTAAGGATTGTGAGAATCCACCATGGTTTACGGCAGATAAGTGACGGCGAGGGGGGAATTAGGGTTAGGGTCTGAGAGAATTTGAGAGAGAAGGGGGTGAGTGACAGCGGAGTGTAAGAGAGAAATGAGGGGTATGGTAGAGGGTAGTAATTAAGGAAATAATGAATTTGGACCGTTGATCATAAATGATCAACGACTAGGATTAAAAAGGATTTGGGTCGGATCAGGTAAGATTTTTGTCACGACCCAGAATCCTAATCCGAGTCGTTATGGCGCCCAACGACGGGGTTAGGCAAGCCAACGCAAATCACACCAAGTGATACCCTTCCCATCTAATTAAAGAAGTTAGAGATTTCCAGTTATAACAACTAACATGATACTAGCCTTGAGCGAAAGTAAGTCATAGTAGATACAAATCCGAGATATAACATACACATGAATATACATCCCAAAAACCCCAAAAAAAATTTATAAATATACACTACGCGTGTGTGCCAGGAACTAGTGACACGAGTGTCATGGGCAACGACTGAATATACAATGACTACAACATATACATAGTCTCCATCTGAACAAAATGGACAGAGAAATACAACAAAAGAGCTCCAGGGTGCTGCTAGAAAGTCGCCGGGAAAGCAGCTCACCGTGAAGTATGACCACGCTATCAATATCCAGCACCTGCCAAATAGTCAGACGTGCCAGCCTCTGGACCTGTACAGTCAAGTACAGAAAAGAAAAGAAAGTGCAGAATGAGTACATATTAAATAAATATGTACCCAGTGAGTATCCCGCCTAAACTCGAAGAAGTAGTGACGAGAGGTCGACTCAATACTCACTAAGGTCAATCAGTAATAACATATGATAGAATATGATGAAAGACAGTAGGCATGTCAGGGAAATAAGCAGCGAGTACATATACTAGAAGCAGAAGAATCCAAACAGTTACTGAAGTTGAACAATAAAGCACTTTCAAAAGTAAGGCCACCGAATGAAACAATAATCACAAATTCTTAGATCCGGCATGGCGTACGACCCGCTCCCTTAAGGTACTTTCTACGCTCGCCGTGGCGTACGACCTGATCCCATATTCATTTCAATATTCTTTCAACACTGCCGTGGCGTACGACCCGATCCCATATATTTCAATTTTCTTTCAACACTGTCGTGGCGTACGACCCGATCCCATATATTTCAATTTCCTTTCAACACTGCCGTGGCGTACGGCCCGATCCCATATATTTCAATTACTTTTCAATTCCGTCGTGGCGTACGGCCCGCTCCCATATATTTCACAATTTCTTTTCAATAAAGCCTCAGAAGAATAATGCGATGCAAAACATAATTTCGTAGTACATATGGCATTACAATAAATCATATGAAGCATTACAAAGAAAACATATCAGGCATTACAAGAAAAACATATTTAAGGCATTACAGGAAAAACATACAAGGCATGATGTGGGCCTAACTACCCGGACATAACAATAATAGCCGCTACGTACGGACTCTCGTCACTTGGCGCGTACGTAGCCCCTAAACAAGTTACACATAGAATATACATCACCTATGGGGAAAGTTCCATCTTTTAAGGTTAGAAAGGAGACTCACCTCGTGTCGAATCTACCCCTTGGACCACAATTGCGCCCGAAACTCCGAATTCTATACCCGAGGACTCGCAACTAGTCAAAAGATATACAATAACATCAATGCATGTACAATGTGATAACTTATCTTAGTTATTCAATAAAATCGCCATTCTTGAAGAATTCCCAATTTCCAACCCCGGCCTCTCATGGTCAAATTCCGAAAATTCTCGAAGGGATCACTCACCTATAGCCTAAGGATCATTAAGGTGTGATTTCTACTTGATTTCATGGCCTAAAATGGAAAATTACAAAATCCTCAAGAACCCTATAATAATTACCTAATTCTATGACTATAGATAAATTAGTAGTGAATTTAACTAGGAATTAGTGTTTGAAACTAATAAAACTATGGAATTTACTTACATCAATAGCAGTGGTGGAAGGTCCCTTGAAAAGCTCTCTAAAATCTTGAAGAGGAAGATGAAAATGGAGGATCAAGGCTAAGTCCTGTATTTTATAAAACTACCCAGGGATTCCTTCACTGCGATCGCGACAAGGGGCCTGCGATCGCGAAGGCCAACTAGCCAGACCTCTGCGATCGCGGCAGAGGTCCTGCGATCGCGAAGAACAAACTCACCCGGCCCAGATGCGACTCACTGCGATCGCAAGTAACGGGATGCGATCGCGAATGTGTGGAACCCAGACCTCTGCGATCGCTAAGGGGAAGCTGCGATCGCATAGAACAATCAACAGCCCAGCAAAATCCTTCTCTACGATCGCAACCCACCTTCTGCGATCGCATAGAAGGAAACCAGATGGCAGAAATTTCTGGTTTTCTAACTTAGCCCCCGGTGTTCCAAAACACACCCGAGCCCCTCGGGACCCTATCCAAAAGCACCGGCAAGTCTGTATTCGTGATACGGACACGCTCGAACTTCCGGAACATGAAAAACAACAACGAAACTCAGAATTTAACTCCAAAACCAAATTGAATCAAAACTTAAGAACTTGAAATTCTAGAATTCACTTCAACGCGTCGAACCGGCCTAAACTACTCAGAATGACTTCAAATTTTGCAGTCAAGTTATAAATGACACAACGGAACTATTCCCGGTCATGGAATTTCACTCGGACCTCGAGAACATAAACTCACCTTTCAAGCCAAATTTCAAATTCTTTAAAAACCTCAAAACTTCATTAACTCCAATTTTCCTCATTTGATCCGAAACCAATCAAATCAAGTCCGTTTCTTACCAAATTTCGTAGATAACTTATATAACACATATTGAACTTGTTCTGGGATCCGCAATCATAATACGTGCCCGGCAGCACATGTTTCACATCAAGGTTCATTTTCATAAGCCTTTAATATTTTTATAAAACAATTTTCTTTAAAAATTCATTTCTCGGACTTGGGTCCTCGGAATTCGATTCCGGGCATACGCCCAAGTCCCATATTTTCCTACGGACCTTTCGGGACCGTCGGATCAGGGATCCGGGTCTGTTTACCAAAAATGTTGACCAAAGTCAACTTTATTTAATTAATTACCAAACATTTAACTCTTAATCAAGTTTTTCACATAAAGGCTTCCCGGCTACGCACCCAGGCTGTGCACGTACATCTAGGTGAGATTAATGGAGGCTTTCGGGTCTCGGAACACAGTCAAAATTAGATGCACATAAGATGATCCCTTTTTGGGTCATCACAATCTCCCCCTCTAAAACAAACGTTCGTCCTCGAACGGACGTAGAGTCGTACCTGAAGTGCCGAATAGTTGTGGATACCTGCTCCGCATGTCCTCCTCGGACTCCCAAGTTGCCTCACCGACTGGTTGGCCCCTCCACCGGACCTTTACGGCAAAAATTCTTTTAGACCTCAACTGGCGGTCCTGCCTATCAATAATAGCGATTGGCTCCTCCTCGAAGCCCAACTTCTCATCTAACTGAATAGTGCTGAAATCAATCACGTGAGAGAAATCGGCATGATATCTCCGGAGCATGGATACATGAAATACCGGATGAACTCTCGATAAGGCGGGAGGTAAAGCGAGCTCATAAGCAACCTCCCCGACTCGCCTCAACACCTCGAAAGGGCCTATAAACCTGGGGCTCAGCTTGCCCCTCTTCCCGAATCTCATAACGCCCTTCATCGGCGAAATCTTCAACATACCTTATCTCCCTCCATAAATGCTGCATCACGCGCCCGCTGATCAGCGTAACTTTTTTGTCTGGACTGAGCTGTACGGAGCCTTTCCTGAATAATCTTCACCTTTTCCAAGGCATCTCTCACCAGATCTGTACCATATAGCTTGGCCTCGCCAGGCTCAAACCACCCAATCGGAGAACGACATCCCCGACAATATAAAGCCTCGAATGGAGCCATCTGGATGCTGGACTGATAACTGTTATTGTATGCAAACTCTGCCAAAGGCAAGAACTGGTCCCATTGACCGCCAAAATCAATCGCACAAGCCCTGAGCATATCCTCCAAAATCTGAACTGTACGCTCCGACTGACCATCAGTCTGAGGGTGAAATGTTGAGCTGAGATCTATGTGAGTGCCCATCTCACTGTGAATGCTCTTCAAAAGTGCGAGGTGAACTGAGTACTTTGATCTGATATAATGGACACCAGCACACCGTGCAACCGGACTATCTCCCGAACATAAATCTGGGCCAGCCTCTCCGTAGAATAAGTAATCGTCACAGGAATGAAATGCGCCAATTTGGTCAACCTATCCACAATGACCCAAACCGCGTCAACCTTCCGCAAAGTCCGAGGCAACCCAACCACAAAGTCCATGGTGATGCGCTCCCATTTCCACTCAGGAATGGGCATCTGCTGAAACAAGCCTCCTGGCCTCTGGTGCTCGTACTTGACCTGCTGACAATTGAGACACCTAGCCACAAACTGCACTATATCTTTCTTCATCCGCCTCCACCAGTAGTGCTGCTTCATATCACGGTACATTTTCGTCGCACCCGAATGAACAGAATACCAAGAACTGTGGGCCTCTTCCAAAATTCTCTTCCTCAAGCCATCAATATTAGGAACACATAAACGGCCCTGGAGTCTCAAGATACCATCCTCGCCCAAAGTAACCTCCTTGGCCCTGCCATGGACCACTGCATCCCGAAGCTATGCAAGGCAGGGATCATCAAACCGTCGAGCCTTAATCTCCCCCAATAATGAAGACTGAGCAACTACATGAGCCAAAACTCGACGAGGCTCTGAAAGGTCCAATCTCACAAGGCGATTGGCCAAGGACTGAATGTCCAAGGCTAAAGGTCTCTCCTCAGCTGCAATGTAGGCCAAGCTACCCATACTCGCTGCCCTCCTGCTCAAACCATTTGCTACTACATTCGCCTTGCCCCGGGTGATATAAAATAGTGAGATCATAATCCTTTAACAACTCAAGCCATCTTCGCTGTCTCAAGTTAAGGTCCCTCTGCTTAAGCAAGTACTGCAGGCTGCCGTGGTCAGTATAAACCTCACAAGATACACCATATAGATAATGCCGCCATATCTTCAAAGGATGAACAATCGCTGCCAACTCCAAATCGTGCACAAGGTAGTTCTTTTCATGAACCTTCAGCTGTCGCGAAGCATAAGCAATAACTCTGCCATCCTACATCAGCACACACCCCAATCCGACGCGTGAAGCGTCCTAATACACGGTATACATCCCAGAACCGGAAGACAATGACAGAACTGGTGCTGAGGTCAAAGCTGACTTGAGCTTATGAAAGCTCGCCTCACACTCGTTGGACCACCAAAACAGGACATTCTTCTGAGTCAATCTGGTCAGTGGGGCTGCAATAGAGGAGAACCCCTCCACGCATCGGCGATAATAGCCTGCTAAGCCCGAGAAACTCTTGATCTCTATAGCTGAAGTAGGACGCGGACAACTCTGATCCGCCTCAATCTTCTGAGGATAAACCTTGATACCTTCCCCGGATACCACATGCCCCCAAAATGCCACGGAATCTAACCAGAACTCACACTTGGAGAACTTAGCATACAACTTCTGTTCCCGCAAGGTCTGGAGCACCACTCTAAAGTGCTGCTCATGCTCGCCCAGGCTTCGCGAATAAATCAAGATGTCATCAATGAAGACGATGACGAAGGAATCAATATACAGCCTGAATACCCTATTCATCAAGTCCATAAAGGTTGTTGGGGTATTAGTTAAACCAAAGGACATCACCAAGAACTCATAATGGCCATATCTGGTACGAAATGTAGTCTTCGAAACATCTGAAGCCCGAATCCTCAGCTGATGATAACCCGATCTCAAGTCAACCTTGGAAAACACTTGAGCACCCTGTAACTGATCAAATAAATCATAGATGTGCGGTAGAGGATACTTATTTTTGATGGTCACTTTATTTAGCTGGTGATAGTTAATGCACATCCGCATAGACCCATCCTTCTTCTTCACAAATAAGATTGGAGCACCCCACAACGATACACTCGTCCTGATGAACCCCTTGGCCAACAACTTCTCAAGCTGCTCCTTTAACACCTTTAGCTCCTTAGGAGCCATACGATAAGGGGGAATGGAAATAGGCTGAGTATCTAGGGCCAAATCAATACAAAAGTCAATATCTCGATCTGGAGACATGCTTGGAAGATCCGAAGGAAACACATCCGGGAACTCTCGAACAACAGGAATTGAATCAATGGTAGGAGACTCGGCGGTGGTGTCCTGCACATAAGCAAGGTAGGCCAAACAACCCTTCTCAACCATATGCCGAGCCTTTATGAAGGAAATGACCTGGCTGGAGGCACTAACTGAAGAACCTCTCCATTCTAGTCTAGGCGACTCAAGCATGGCTAAAGTGGCTGTCTTGGCATGGCAATCTAGCACAACATGATAAGGAGATAGCCAATCCATGCCTAGGATAACCTCAAAATCAATCATATCCAGCAATAAAAGATCTGCTCTGGTATCGAGACAGCAGAAAGTGACCACACAAGACCGGTAGACCCCGTCTACCACCACAGAATCACCCACAGGAGTGGACACATATATAGGAGAACACAAGGACTCACGAGGGATATCCAGAAAATGAGCAAATAGTATAGATACATATGAATACGTGGATCCTGGATCAAATAGTACCGAAGCCTCCCTACCACATACTGAGATAATACCTGTGATCACGACGTCTGAGGCCACTGCATCTGATCTGGCTGAGGCTCCTGAAGACTGAACTCCCCCATAGTGAACAGGAACTAACTGACCTCCTCCTAACTGGCCTCCCCCTCTAGGACGACCCCTGCCGACCTGTCCTCCACCTTGAGGCGGCCGGACTGCTAGTGCTGAACTCCTAGGTTGATAACTCTGTTGCACTGCCTTGCCCCGATACCTGGGATAAAACCTCCACGTATGACCCAGCTCCCCATACTCGAAACAACCTCCTGGTGCTATAGCCCGCACCCCGAAAGAGGAAAAACCCTGAATAGCTAGAGGGCGGTGTGAACCCTCTGGTAAAGCACTGGAATAGGAACTAGAGAACCTCTGATGACTGGAATAGCTGCTGGGTGCACCCTGGGTGGCTGGGGGACGATAGGAACGCTCTGGCATAGCGCCAAACTGAGGCCTCGCTGCAATACCCCGGGGAGGTAGTGGAGGTGCTGAATATGAAGGCCTACTGAACTGGACGCCTCCGAACTGACCTCTACCCCTAGCTGGAGCACCCCTAAAGTCACCTGTGAACCTGGCCCACTTGTCCTGCTGACCTGGCTGACCCTACTCTCTGCTCCTCATACGGTAACCCTCAATCCGTCGAGCTATCTCGACTACAAGCTGGTATGGGGTACCCATCTCTATCTCTCTGGCCATAGAGGCCCTAATACCTGGATGCAAGCCTGCCACAAACCGCCGCACCCTCTCGGCATCAATAGGCAATATCATAAGGGCATGGCGCGACAACCCGGAAAATCTAGCCTCATAATCAGTCACTGACATCTGCCCTTGCTCTAGTCGCTCAAACTGACCCCGTAGCTCCTCCCTCTCAGAAAGTGGAATGTATCTGTCTAGAAATAACTGAGCGAACTGGTCTCAAGTTACAGGAGGAGAATCTGCTGGCCTGCTGAGAATATATGACTGCCACCACCTGCGAGCTCTGCCCTCTAACTAAAATGTGGTGAAATCCACTCCATGGGACTCCAAAATCCTCATGTTGTGCAGTCTGTCCCTACACCTATCAATAAAATCTTGAGCATCCTCTCCCCGCTCACCCCAAAGACTAGAGGGCGAAGTCGGGTCCATCTATCCAACATCCTCTGCTGGTCACCCTCTGCAACTGGCCTGGGCTCTAGGGCTGCTACTACGGGCTGAACTCCTCCCACAGGTGGTTTGCTCGGGGTATGACATACTCCTGCTGCCTGACCTATGGCCTGAGCGGTAGGAGTCTGGACTCCCCCTCCCGCCTGCGAAGTAGCAGGGTCGGCTGGAAATAAACCAGCCTGAGACATAATGTCCATGAATCTCAGCATACGGCCCATGACCTCCTGGCAGCCTGGCCCCGTCATTAAATCCACTGGAGCAGGTGCTACTGGAGGCACCTCATCCTTCTCCTCTATAAAAGGGTCCTCTGGTGGTGCCACTGGCATAGCTCTGGGACGTCCTCATCCCCTACCTCGAGCAGGTGATCTACCCCGACCTTGGGCAGCCGGGGCAGCGGCTTCTCCCGGACCAGTAACATTGGATGCACGCGTCCTCACCATCTGTGAGAGAATAGAAGAATAAGTGTTAGTACATCATAGATTGCACGACAGTATATGAATAAAGGGAAGTTTCCTAACACCCCATAGCCTCCTGAATATAAGTACAGACGTCTCCGTACCGATCCGCAAGACTCTACTGGGCCTGCCCATGACTCGTGAGACTTACGTGAACCTAGTGCTCTGATACCACGTTGTCACGACCCAGAATCCTAATCCGAGTCATGATGGCGCCCAACGACGGGGTTAGGCAAGCCAACGCAAATCACACCAAGTGATACCCTTCACATCTAATTAAACAAGTCAGAGATTTCCAGTTATAACAACTAACATGATACTAGCCTTGAGAGAAAGTAAGTCATAGTAGATACAAAGCTGAGATATAACATACACATGAATATACATCCCAAAAACCCCAAAAAAAAAATTATAAATATACACTATGCGTGTGTGTCAGGAACTAGTGTCACGAGTGTCATGGGAAACTACTGAATATACAATGACTACAACATATACAGAGTCTCCGTTTGAATGAAAGGGACAGAGAAATACAACAAAAGAGCTCCAGGGTGCTGCTAGAAAGTCGCCGGGAAAGCATCTCACCGTGAAGTATGACCACGCTATCAATATCCAGCACCGACCTGATAGTCAGACGTGCCAGCCTCCGGACCTGTACACTCAAGTACAGAAAAGAAAAGAAAGTGCAGTATGAGTACACATTAAATAAATATGTACCCAATGAGTATCCCGCCTAAACTCGAAGAAGTAGTGACGAGAGGTCGACTCGATACTCACTAAGGTCCAGCAGTAATAACATATGATAGAATATGATGAAAGACAGTAGGTATGTCATGGAAATAAGCAGCGAGTATATATACTAGAAGCAGAAGAATCCAAACAGTTACTGAATTTGAACAATAAAGCACTTTCAAAAGTAAGGCCACCGAATGAAACAATAATCACAAATTCTTAGATCTGCCGTGGCGTACGGCCCGCTCCCTTAAGGTACTTTCTACGCTCGCCGTGGCGTACGGTCCAATCCCATATTCATTTCAATATTCTTTCAACACTGCCGTGGCGTAAGGCCCGATCCCATATATTTCAATTTCCTTTCAACACTGTCGTGGCGTACGACCCGATCCCATATATTTCAATTTTCTTTCAACACTACCGTGGCGTACGGCCTGATCCCATATATTTCAATTACTTTTCAATTCCGCCGTGGCGTACGGCCCGCTCCCATATATTTCACAATTTCTTTTCAATAAAGCCTCAGAAGAATAACGCGATGCAAAACATAATTTCGTAGTACATATGGCATTACAATAAATCATATGAAGCATTAAAAAGAAAAACATATCAGGCATTACAAGAAAAACATATTTAAGGCATTAGAGGAAAAACATACAAGGCATTATGTGGTCCTAACTACCCGGACATAACAATAATAGCCGCTACGTACGGACTCTCGTCACTTGGCGCGTACGTAGCCCCCAAACAAGTTACACATAGCATATACATCACCTATGGGGACAATTCCCTCTTACAAGGTTAGAAAGGAGACTCACCTCGTGTCGAATCTACCCCTCGGACCACAATTGCGCCCGAAACTCCGAATTCTATACCCGAGGACTCGCAACTAGTCAAAAGATATACAATAACATCAATGCATGTACAATGTGATAACTTATCTTAGTTATTCAATAAAATCGTTATTCTTGAAGAATTCCCAATTTCCAACCTCGGCCTCTCATGGTAAAATTCCGAAAATTCTCGAAGGGATCACTCACCTATAGCCTAAGGATCATTAAGGTGTGATTTCTACTTGATTTCATGGCCTAAAATGGAAAATTACAAAATCCTCAAGAACCCTATAATTACTACCTAATTCTACGATTTTAGATCATTTAGTAGTGAATTTAACTAGGAATTAGTGTTTGAAACTAGTAAAACTATGGAATTTACTTACCTCAATAACGGTGGTGGAAGGTGCCTTGAAAAGCTCTCTAAAATCTTGAAGAGGAAGATGAAAATGGAGGATCAAGGCTAAGTCCCGTATTTTATAAAACTGTCCAGGGATTCCTTCACTGCGATCGTGACAAGGGGCCTGCGATCGTGAAGGCCAACTTGCCAGACCTTTGCGATCGCGGCAGAGGTCCTACGATCGCGAAGGCCAATTGGCCAGACCTCTGCGATCGCGGCAGAGGTCCTGCGATCGCGAAGAACAAACTAACCCGGCCCAGATGCGACTCACTGCGATCGCAAGAAATGGGATGCGATCGCGAAGGTGTTGAACCCAGACCTCTGCGATCGCCAAGGGGAAGCTGCGATCGCATAGAACAATCAACAGCCCAACAAAATCCTTCTCCGCAATCGCAACCCACCTTCTGCGATTGCAGAGAAGGAAACCAGATGGCAGAAATTTCTGGTTTCTAACTTAGGTCCCGGGGGTCCAAAACACACCCGAGCCCCTCGGGACCCAGTCCAAAAGCATCGGTAAGTCTGTATTCGTGAGACGGAATCGCTCGAACTCTCGGAACATGAAAAACAACAACGAAACTTAGAATTTAACCCCAAAACCAAATTGAATCAAAACTTAAGAACTTGAAATTCTAGAATTTTGCAGATCCGGCCTAAACTACTCGGAATGACTTCAAATTTTGCAGTCAAGTTATAAATGACACAACGGAACTATTTGCTGTTTCGGAATTTCATTCGGACCTCGAGAACATAAACTCACCTTTCAAGCCAAATTTCAAATTCTTTAAAAACCTCAAAACTTCATTAACTCCAATTTTCCTCATTTGATCCGAAACCAATCAAATCAAGTCCATTTCTTACAAAATTTCGTAGATAACTTAATTAACACATATTGAACCTGTTCCGGGCTCCGCAATCATAATACGGGCCCAGTAGCACAGGTTTCATATCAAGGTTCATTTTCATAAGCCTTTAATATTTTCATAAAACAATTTTCTTTAAAAATTCATTTCTCGGACTTGGGTCCTCGGAATTCGATTTCGGGCATACGCCCAAGTCCCATATTTTCCTACGGACCTTCCGGAACCGTCGGATCACGGATCCGGGTCCGTTTACCAAAACTGTTTACCAAAGTCAACTTTATTCTATTAATTACCAAAACTTTAACTCTTAATCTAGTTATTCACACAAAGGCTTCCCGGCTACGCGCCCAGGATGCGCACACAAATCGAGGTGATATTAACGGAGGCTTTCAGGCCTCGGAACACAGTCCAAATTAGATGCACATAAGATGTCCTTTTGGGTCATCCCAATTTTGGCCTGGGTTGTATTGGGTTGATTTATAAGGTGTTTGGGCTGACTAATTTAGGTTGTAATTGAAATAAAAATAGGGCCATTTGTTAAATACCTAAATAAATTAATTAAAACAATTTGTAAAATAATTACTAATTATAAAAAATGAATTTCATGCATAGAAATATTTAAAAAATGATTATTTAGTATTTAAAATACAAAAGACTATTTTCTTGTAAAACCAACACGAAAATTATATGTATAGGCTATAATTGTAAAGTTATTTCAATTGTAGTCAAAATGTGTTAAATGGCCATTTATAGAATAATTTGGACTTAATAGGACCATAAATAATAGTAGTAAATCAAGAAATATTTTGAAATCACTAGTGATACAATCTTATAATTATTTATTAGAAATAAAATATTGAGCCAATTAATAAAAAATGTTGAAATTGTTAAAAAATACCAATTGATGCTAATGCATAACTTTGAAGACATATATGCATTTTAATATTATTTTGGAAAAAAATTGGGTATCAACACCAACGAGTTCAAACATTAATTCATTTCTTTATTTCCTTTAAAAACCAGCACAACAATTTTCTTCATAAAGTATTTTCTAAGGCTAGAGACCTTGGAATTCAATAACGGGCATACGCAGAAGTCCCATATTTTATTGCGGACCTTTCGGGATCGTTAGAACACAGATCCGGGTCCGTTTACTCAAAATGTTGACCAAAGTCAACTAAAACCAAATTTTAACTCTAAAAATTTATATTTCTCACATTTCTCACATAAAAGCTTTCCCGTTTCATGCCCGGACTGTGCACGCAAATCGATGTAATTAAAATTAGTCTTTTAAAGGCTAACGAGCCTGGAATGGATTCTTAATCCATAAAATGACCCTTTGGGTCATCACAAAAGTAAAAAAAACTCAAGAAGTTTTACGTGGAAAATACCTAGCTCAAAAGGTGACAAACCTACGACCTATTACGCAGTAGGATTTTTCCGAATCACTTCACTACAAATCTGAGCCAACAACAAAGTTTAAAAACTCTTGCAAACCTAAGGATTACCTCTAATCCTTGTAGCACCAGCCATAGGCTGTTGGGATTGTTTCAAGTTAACTCAAAATTAAAAAATACAACTCGAGTCTCCAACCTCTTGCAAACCTAAGGATTAACTCTAACCCATGTAAAAACATGCCACAGGCTGTTGCGACTACTTCAAGTTAACACTTTCTTGAATAACACAACTCATATACCTAGTACAATTTGCTTCTAAGAAAGCTGAAAGGTACAACTCATAAGGCCTAGCATACTTTGAATTAGAAATAAAGAAAGACACATAAAACTCTTTAAGAAACTGATTCTTCAATGTGGTTCGTGTAGCTTCAGGATCAGACTCTTGAATCTCTTAGGAATTGTTCTTAAATATGCCTTGCTATTTTTCTCTAAATTATGCTTTTACTTTAGTACATGTGTGTCACCTGTAAAAAAGAACACAATATATAGTTAATTAGTTAGTTAGTTAGTTAGTAAATGAAGAGTACCTAGAAGTCTAATGCTTTACTCTTCTTTGGTAGAAGAGTTCTAAAGTTATCTTCAAGTAAGGAGTTCTACTTCTTATCAAATATAGAACTTGTTCGCTCACAGAATATTAGAAATTGCCACTTATACTTATCCATTGTACGCGCATGCCTTTTGCTTGAATCTGACCGTGACTTGTGTACAATGTCCATGGACCTGGTTCATGCATGTGTTCTTTTGTCAATTATCAAAACCAAAATCGCTCAAGTCAACAAATTCCCCCTTTTTGATGATGAAAAACTTTGTTAGAACACTTTCCATTTAAAGTCATAAATCATCAAGGACCAGGTTCATTAGGTTATAAACATCACAATACAAAGCAAAAGCACACCTTATCATCATTGTTGTTTTATACTTCAGTACAACACAAGAGGAAGGGGGTGATTTGTGTGGTGACCAATATTTATGTATATTAGATTATCGAAGGACTTGGTTCTTCTATGTGTTCCTTAGACTACATTTGCGGCATAAATAATGCAGAAAATAAAGAACACAAGGATTTTTACATGGAAAACACCTGGCTTAAAAGGTGAAAAAACCACTACCTACTACGAAGTAGGATTTTCCCCAAACACTTCACTACAACTCTTAGCCAACAATAATGCAAACATAACGATTACCTATAAGCCTTGAAGCAACTAGTCACAGGCTATTGTGACTACTTCAAGTTAACTATAACTTGAACAATACAATACGAGTTTACCACCTCTTGCAAACATATGAATTAACTCTAACCCTTGTAGCAACACATCACAGGCTATTGTGACTACTTCAAGTTAACTCAAACTTGAATAATAGAACTCATGTACCTAGTTGTAACGACCCGGTCGATCGTTCCGATAGTAATAACCCCATTTCCCCCATTTATGCTTCTCTATGTGTTGTTCAGTCTTATTATGTTGCTTTGGGTTGGTTGGTCCGGGTTCGGAGTAATTTTGGAGAGGAATGAGACACTTAGTCTCTTAATTTAGATATTTAGTTAGAAAAGTCAACCGAAAGTTGACTTATGGGTAAACGATCTCGAATTTGGGGTTTTATGATTTGGATAGCTTCATTAGGTGATTTTGGACTTAGGAGTGTGTTCGGAATGTTATTTGGGGGTCCGTGGTAGAATTAGGATAGAATTGGCGAAATTGAAACTTTAGCGATTTCCGGTCGATAGTGGAAAATTTGATATCGGTGTCGGAATAGAATTCCGGAAGTTGAAATAGGTATATAGTGTCATTTGTGACGTGTGTGAAAATTTTGAGGTCATTCATACGAAGTTTGGTTGGTTTTGGCGTCGTTGGCGAATTTTGGAAGTTTAGAAATCCTTAGGCTTGAATTCGGGGTTAATTCGGTGTTTTGGTGTTGTTTTGGGAGTTCCGAAGATTCGACTAATTTTTAATGGTGATATGATGATTGTGGGTATTATTGGTTGAGGTCTCGAGGGCCTCGAGTATTTTTTGGACGGGTGACAGATGGGTTTTTCGTGTTGAGGGCCTCTAGTGTGATTTCTGTTGGTGTTTCCGCACCTACGAAAGGGGAGCCGCTGGTGCGAGACATCATGTGCGAATTGAGAGCCGCTGATGCGAACGTTGTGAAGTTTGGTCTTATCCGCACAAGCGGAAGATGAGTCGTAGGTGCGCACGGCAGATGCGATGGGCTGACTACAGATACGGAAATGGTTCATTAACTGGGTTCCGCACCAGCAATGGAGACCCCTCAGGTGCGGTGTCGCATAAGTGGGAATATGACCGCATGTGCATTTCTTTCTTGGCAGAAAACCCCAGCTCAGGGTTTGTGCTTCATTTTGGGATATCGGGCTTGAGGAACTCGGGATAGAGTCGATTGTTCGAGGGATTTGAATGAGCAACGTCGGGGTAAGTGATTCTAACCTATAATGGTTTAAATTTCATGAATCTATGGTTTTACTCATCACTTAATTTAGAAGTTGAGCTAAAAACTTGGGAATTAAGGGCTTGATAATTGGAGAGCGGATTTTGAAGATTTGAGTGACAACATGAGGTCGGATTTCGATAAATCTTGTATATATGGAATCATGAATGGAAGGAGTTTCCAGTTTTGCAATTTTTATCGTATTTCGAGGCGTGGGCCCATGGGGAGAGGGGCGAGTTTGGGTGAATTTCGGGATTTTGGATTAAATTGATAGTTTTTCATTTGGAATTGATTCCTTGGTCTATATTGATTGTGTTATATTTCTTTTCGTTAGATTCGGGATGTTATGAGGTCGATTCTAGAGGCATAGGCATTGCGGAGTAGAGTTTTGGCTTAATTGAGGTAAGTAACGCTTCCAAACATGGTTCTGAGGGTTCGAAACTCCAAACTACGTGCTATGTGATTAGGATTGGGTGACGCACATGCAAAGTGGCCGGCGTGCACCGTGAGAATTGTGAATTTGTTCATTCCATGGCACCGTTTAGTGATTCTTTCATGTTGATACCCGTGCTTCTATCAACATGATTAAGGTAAATATGCTAGGAATCATGCTAATAATATGTTAAGGCTTCACGCCGACACTGTTGAGACCCGAGTGGTCATCCATTGTTGTCTCATGTGTTTCGTTGGTATCAGTCCTATGTATGCATATCATATCATGTCTGAGTCTCAGTTATTGTTGTTTGGCACATTATATCATTGATTCGGGCTACATCATGCATTGTGAGCCCGTGTGAGTGAGACTGGCGAGTGATGATTTAGTGAGGTCGAGATCATGATTTTGAGTGACAGTTATGGGATAACGCTGCACGCCGCAACATATTATATTGATTTATGCCTGGAGGAGCATATTCAGCATTTGAGGATTTATATTACAGAGATTGAGGGAGGAGAAACGTTTCGCAAAAGTTCTCCAAATGTGAATTTTGACTCAGTTTAGTAGCATTAGTGGGGCACGTGGTGTCCAGTGAGGGTATTCAGGTGGTCAGACGAGTGTGGGTAGAGCTTTCAAAAGCCAAAGACTGCTTTGACAACAGCTCAAGTGTTATTTCTATCATTAGCTTCAGGTTCTTATACTACGTATTATGATGCCTTGAGGGTAGGCATTGGTTGTGTTTTAATGCAGGAGGATAAAGTGATTGCGTGATAGCTGTGATTTTTTGGAAGGGTATAGAGAGATATCAGTTTGAGGCTAAGCATGTGGGGTTTTCTCCTGCGGGGTGTCCTGAGGTTGTGTAATCCTTATGTTGTTTTGTAGCAAGTTCTCTTTTATTAGTAAGTGATATATGTTGCAATTTGAGTTTAGATCGCTTGAGGAAGTTGGCATGTCTATTACAATGGTGAAAGCGAGAGTTGCAGATGATATGAGATATTAGGTGGTCTGTGTTATATGAGCTTAGGAATGATTTAGTTGAATCTCACTACGATATTGTGGTAGTGATATTGTATGGGCATTGTGAGTTATTGTTTATCTTGATCTATGGATTTGAGCCAAGTGGAAGAGTTTTCCAATGATAAGTGGATTGCACGATTATGTGTTGTATTGGTTTCAGTTCGAGGTATACTGGTGAATCATCTATGACCTGCATAGGTGGAGTTTGGGAATGACCCGAGTAACGGAAATTTTGGATACATGTTGTATTATACTCTATGGGAAAATAGGTTCTACTGAATAACTGAGTTGTATTTGTAAAGGGTGTGGTGTGTGTGGTGTAGGAATTTGCGAGGTTGCTTAGGGGTGTGGGTTACTCCCTTTGGGGTTGGTGTGTTAATGGGGACACAGATCGTTTGGTCCACTTGGTTGGTCTAATTGGTATTTGAGCAGAGTAAATGACTCTCGAGAATTGTTCTGATGGATCCAAGATTTATGTGTAACAATTGGGAATCTTCAAGATGTGTATTTAGCTAGAAATTGAGATTCACGTTAGAGGGTGTCAAGACTTGTGGCATTTCTACATCATTATGGATTCCACATTTCGGTATCAGGAAAGGGAAAGAATAGTTCGAATCCATAAAAAGTCTATTTAGAGTAAGTGTTTGACTTGTGGTACTTTTGGGGTGCTTAAGAGAATATTCAGCGGCTTATGAGCCTTAGGTCGATGTGGTTTGTGCCAGGGGCTCGTGTGGTGAGTTTTGGATTGAGGATTTTGGTATTATGGCAAGGAGAATAATCAATTTGAAGGCAATTCAGAAGGAACTCGGAGAAATAGGATGGCTTGGTAGAAGATTGGATCGGTATGGTAATAAGTATGATCGATTCTTTGGGTGCTTATGATGTGGTGAGGATTCCACGTGTGATTCATTGCAATGCTCTCGGGTTTTGGTGACCTGCGTAGCTTGGTTGAGTTAGAAGGATTCAATCCTGACGGTTTGGTTTTGTGCAAATTGTATTCAGAGAGTTCTTGATGGTTTCTACCACAGATTGAGATGTGTATTTTCTACTGGCGTGAGGGGTATGAGATGTATAGTGATTTTCTCCTACATGGGATCAAATGGAAAGTTCTCGGCTAGATGAGTATGTAGTTGCTTGTGACTCGGAGTGGATTATGAAGTTCTCACAATTATCATAGGATGGCATGGTATATGTGGTATGTTGTGTGGGAGTGAGATTTGTATGTGTAAGGTCACAGTTCAGGTATGAAAAGAAGGTCATAAATTCTAAGGCTGCGTGGAAAATTTCAGATGACTAGGTAAATGATATTACTAACAGGTATGGCTTGGTGAGAGTATACATTTCAGAAGGGCGATGTGTTCGAGTTATGGATACTTCATTGGTATTGCGCCGCTCTCTTGCTAGATCTACTGATGGTGTTTAAATTTTGCCTTGTGGCACAGAAGGATTATGGAAGTATTCCTTGTGGGATGATTGTGTGTTGGGGTGGTGTTAGACATTCCAGCGGTGGAGTTGAGATTGGATATGGTGATCCGTGTGTTCTATGGATTTGGATACTGGGAGTTCCATGAATATATTATATCGTGGTTGTGGATTGGGAAAACTTAGCAGAGGTTGGTTAGAAGAAAAACATGTGTTGTGATTTAGTTATTGTGGGCTTTGGGGGGGGGGGGGGGGGGGGGGTGGGTTTATTAGTCTATAGTGGATGACCAAAGTAGATTTTGGTTCATTGGTAGGCCCAATAAGGATGTGTGTTCTACACCGGGTCGGATTGGTTGACTTCGTACTGTTGTTATTGAGGGATGTGTCATTCAGTTAGAGTTGAGCTTACTCGTTTTCCAATATGTTCTATGAGTTACCCTTTTGTGTTACGATGAGTTATGATCCATTGGTTTTAAGCACACATGGTGCGGTTCTTGTTGGCCCATGTCACTGAATGGGTTTTGAAGATTGACAAAAGGTGTCAAGTTGAACCAGGTCCATCATAGCATACACATCTAAATGAAGCAGTTGGATCATGAATCGTACAAGTCTAGGAGATATCCGTGATTGCTAAGTATCAACAACTAAGAGAATGTCTCCTAATACGAAAAGGTTGCAAATTGATA
>MDKH01230391.1:0-17219 GCA_005239495.1 Nicotiana undulata
GCTAGCCTAGTTCCACGATAGGCGCCATCACGACCTGTTAGGATTTGGGGTCGTGACACCATGGGAGGGGTTCAGCCCGTGATAGCAGCCCTAGAGCCCAGGCCAGTTGCAGAGGGTGACCAGCAGAAGATGTTGGATAGATGGACCCGACTTCGCCCTCCAGTATTCGGGGGTGAGCGGGGAAAGGATGCTCAAGATTTTATTGATAGGTGCAGGGACGAACTGCACAACATGAGGATTTTGGGGTCCCATGGAGTGGACTTCACCACATTCCAGTTAGAGGGCAAAGCTCGCAAGTGGTGGCAGTCATATATTCTCAGCAGGCCAGCAGATTCTCCTCATGTTACTTGGGATCAGTTCGCTTAGCTATTTCTAGATAGATACATTCAAACTTCTGAGAGGGAGGAGCTACGGGGTCAGTTTGAGTGACTAGAACAAGGGCAGATGTCAGTGACCAATTATGAAGCTAGATTTTCTGAGTTATCTTGCCTTGCCCTTATGATATTGCCTACTGATGCTGAGAGGGTGCGGCGGTTTATGGCAGGCTTACATCAAGGTATTAGGGCCTCTATGGCCCGAGAGGTGGAGAAGGGTACCCCCCCTACCAGCTTGTAGTCGAGATAGCTAGACAGATTGAGGGGAATCGATTGAGGAGCAGGGAACAAGGTCAGCAGGGTCAGTGGGACAAGAGGGCCAGGTTCTCAAGAGAGTTCAGGGATGTTTCAGCCAGGAGTAGGGGTCAGTTCGGGGGTGGTCAGCCCAGCAGACCTTCATATTCAGCACCCTCACTACCCCCTCGAGGTGGTTCAGTGAGGCCTTAATTCGGTGCTATGCCAGAGCGTTCCTATCGCCCTCCAGCCACCCAGGGTGCACCCAGCAGCTATTCTAGTCATCAGAGATCCTCTAGTTCCTATATCAGTGCCTTACCAAAGGGTTCACACCGCCCTCCGGCTATTGAGGGTTCTTACTCTTTCGGGCAGCGGGCTGTAGCACCAGGAGGTTTTTTCGAGTGTGGGGAGCCGGGTCATACGTGGAGGTAATTTCCCAAGTATCGGGGCAAGGCAGTGCAGCAGAGTTATCAGCCTAGAATTTCAGCACCAGCAGTCCGGCCGCCTCTAGGTGGAGGACAGGTCGGTAGGGGTCGTCCTAGAGGGGGAGGCCAGCCAAGAGGAGGTCAGTTAGTAATGTTCACTCTGGGGGAGTTCAGCCTTCAGGAGCCGTTGCCAGATTTTATGCCATTCTGGCCAGATCATATGCAGTGGCCTTAGACGCCGTAATCATAGGTATTATCTTAGTATGTGGTAGGGAGGCTTTGGTACTATCTGATCAAGGATCCACGTATTCATATGTTTTAGTGCTATTTTCTCATTTTCTGGATATCCCTTGTGAGTCCTTGGGTCCTCCTATATATGTGTCCACTCCTATGGGCGATTCTGTGGTAGTAGACCGAGTCTACCGGTCTTGTGTGATCACTTTCTGCGGTTTTGATACCAGCGCAGATCTTTTATTGCTGGATATGATTGATTTTGAGGTTATCCTAGGCATGGATTGGCTATCTCCTTATCATGTCGTGTTAGATTTCCATGCCAAGAGAGTCATTTTAGCCATGCCTGAGTCGCCTAGGCTAGATTGGAGAGTTTCTTCAGTTAGTGCCTCCAGCCAGGTCATTTCCTTCATAAAGGCTCGGCATATGATCGAGAAGGGTTATTTGGCTTACCTTGCTTATGTGTGGGACGCCACCACCGAGTCTCCTACCATTGATTCAGTGCCTGTTGTTCGAGAGTTTTCGGATGTGTTTCCTTCAGATCTTCCAGGCATGCCTCCAGATTGAGATATTGACTTATGTATTGATTTGGCTCCAGATACTCAACTTATTTCCATTCCCCCTTATCGTATGGCTCCTAAGGAGCTAAAGGAGTTGAAGGAGCAGCTTGATGAGTTGTTGGCCAAGGGGTTCATCAGGCCGAGTGTGTCGTCGTGGGGTGCTCCAGTCCTATTTGTGAAGAAGAAGAATGGATCTATGCGAATGTGTATTGATTACCGCCAGCTGAATAAGGTTACTATTAAGAATAAGTATCCTCTGCCGCGCATCGATGATTTATTTGACCGGTTACAGGGTGCTCATGTGTTTTCCAAGGTTGATCTGATATCGGGTTATCATCAGTTGAAGATTCGGGCTTCAGATGTTCCGAAGACTGCATTTTGTACCAGATATGGCCATTATGAGTTCCTGGTGATGTCCATTGGTTTAACTAATGCCCCAGCAGCATTCATGGACTTGATGAATAGGGTATTCAGGCCGTATATTGATTCCTTCATCATCGTCTTCATTGATGACATCTTGATTTATTCGCGGAGCCTGGGTGAGCATGAGCAGCACTTGAGAGTTGTGCTCCAGACCTTGCGGGAACAGAAGTTGTATGCTAAGTTCTCCAAGTGCGAGTTCTGGTTAGATTCCGTGGCATTTTTGGGGCATGTGGTATCCGGAGAAGGTATCAAGGTTGATCCTCAGAAGATTGAGGCGGTTCAGAGTTGGTCGCATCCTACTTCAGCTACAAAGATCAGGAGTTTCTTGGGCCTAGCAGGTAATTATCGCCGCTTCGTGGAAGGGTTCTCTTCTATTGCAGCTCCATTGACCAAATTGACTCAGACGAATGCCCCGTTTCGGTGGTCCAACGAGTGTGAGGCGATCTTTCAGAGGCTCAAGTCAGCTTTGACCTCAACACCAGTTCTGTCCTTGCCTTCCATTTCTGGGATGTATACTGTGTATTGCGACGCTTCACGCATCGGGTTGGGATGTGTGTTGATGCAGGATGGAAGGGTTATTGCTTATGCTTCGCGCCAGCTAAAGGTTCATGAAAACAATTACCCTGTGCACGACTTGGAGTTGGAAGCGATAGTTCATGCTTTGAAGATATGGCGGAATTATTTGTATGGTGTATCTTGTGAGGTCTATACTGACCACCGCAGCCTATAGTACTTGCTTAAATAGAGGGACATTAATTTGAGGCAGATGGAATGGCTTGAGTTGTTAAAAGACTATGATCTCACTATTTTGTATCACCCGGGCAAGGCGAATGTAGTAGCAGACGCTTTGAGCAGGCGAGCAGCGAGTATGGGTAGTTTGGCCTACATTGCAGCGGAGGAGAGACCTTTAGCCTTGGACATTCAGTCCTTGGCAAATCACTTTGTGAGATTGAACCTTTCGGAGCCTCGTCGAGGTTTGGCTCATGTAGTTGCTCAGTCTTCATTGTTGGGGGAGATTAAGCCTCGACAGTTTGATGATCCATGCCTTGCAGAGCTTTGGGATATAGTGGTCCAGGGCAGGGCCAAGGGCCGTTTATGTGTTCCTAGTATCGATGGCCTGAGGAAAATAATTCTAGCAGAGGCGCACAGATCTCGGTATTCTATTCATCCAGGAGCAAAAAAGATGTATCGTGATTTGAAGAAGCATTACTGGTGGAGGCGGATGAAGAAGGACATTGTTCAGTATGTGGCCAGGTGTCTTAATTATCAGCAGGTTAAGTACGAGCACCAAAGGCCAGGGGGCTTGTTTCAGCGGATGCCCATTCCTCAGTGGAAATGGGAGCGGATCACCATGGACTTTGTAGTTGGGTTGCCTCGAACGTTGCGGAAGGTTGACGCGGTTTGGGTCATTGTGGATAGATTGACTAAATCGGTACATTTCATTCCTGTGGCTACTACTTATAGTATATAGAGGCTGGCCCAGATTTCATTTGAGAGATTGTCCAATTGCATGGGGTGCCAGTGTCTATTATATCAGATTGAGGTCCTCAGTTCACCTCGCACTTCTGGAGAGCATTGCACAGTGAGATGGGCACTCAGATAGATCTCAGCTCACATTTCACCCTCAGACTGATGGTCAGTCGGAGCGTACAGTTCAGATTTTGGAGGATATGCTCAGAGCTTGTGTGATTGATTTTTGCGGTCAATGGGACCAGTTCTTTCCTTTGGCGGAGTTTGCATACAATAACAATTATCAGTCCAGCATCGAGATGGCTCCATTCGAGGCTTTATATGGTCGGCGATGTCGTTCTCCTATCGGGTGGTTTGAGCCCGGCGAGGCCAAGTTATATGGCACAGATCTGGTGAGAGATGCTTTGGATAGGGTGAAGATTATTCAAGAGAGACTTCGCACAGCTCAGTCCAGACAAAAAAGTTACGCAGATCAACGGGCGCGTGATGTAGCATTCATGGAGGGAGATAGGGCTATGTTGAAGGTTTCGCAGATAAAGGGCATTATGAGATTCGGGAAGAAGGCCAAGCTGAGCCCTAGGTTTTGTAGGCCCTTTCGAGGTGTTGAGGCGAGTTGGGGAGGTTTCTTATGATCTCGCTTTACCTCCCGCCTTGTCAGGAGTTCATCAGGTATTTCATGTATCCATGCTCCGGATATATCATGCCGATTTCTCTCACGTGATTGATTTCAGCACTATTCAGTTAGATGAGAAGTTGGGCTTCGAGGATGAGCCATCTATTATTGATAGGCAGGATCTCCAGTTGAGGTCTAAGAGAATTTCTACTGTAAAGGTCCAGTGGAGGGGCCAACCAGTCTATGAGGCGACTTGGGAGTCCGAGGAGGACATGCGGAGCAAGTATCCACAGCTATTCGACACTTCAGGTACGATTCTATGTCTGTTCGAGGACGAACATTTGTTTTAGAGGAGGCGATTGTGATGACCCAAAAGGGGTCATCTTATGTAAATCTAATTATTACTGTGTTTTGAGGCCCCGAAAGCCTCCGTTAATCTCACCTCGATGTGCGTCCGCAGCCCAGGCGCGTAGCCGGGAAGCCTTTATGTGAAAACTCGATTAAGAGTTGAAATTATGATAATTAATTGAATAAAGTTGACTTTGGTCAACAATTTTTGTAAACGGACCCGGACCCGTGATCTGGCGGTCCCGGAAGGTCCGTAGGAAAATATGGGACTTGGGCGTATGCCCGGAATCGAATTCCGAGGACCCAAGTCCAAGAAATGAATTTTTAAAGAAAATTGTTTTATGAAAATAATAAAGGCTTATGAAAATGAACCTCGATGTGAAACCTGCGCTGCCGGACGCGTATTATGGTTTCGGAGCCCGGAATAGGTTTAATATGTGTTATTTAAGTACTGTGAAATTTGGTAAGAAACGGACTTGAATTGATGGGTTTCGGATCAAAATGGGAAAATTAGAGTTAATGAAGTTTTGAGGGTTTTCATAGAATTTGAAATTTGGCTTGAAATGTGATTTTATGTTACCGATGTCCGAATGAAATTCCGAGACTGGGAATAGTTTCATTATGTCATTTTTGACTTGTCTGCAAAATTTGAAGGCATTCCAAGTAGTATAGGCCGGTTCGGCGCATTGAAGTGAATTCTAGAATTTCTTAAGTTCTTTAGTTGATTCAATTTGGTTTTGGGGTTGAATTTTGAGGTTTCGTTGTTTTTTTTCATGTTCCGGAAGTTCGAGCGAGTCCGTATCATGAATACAGACTTGCCGGTGCTTTTGGACAGGGTCCCGAGGGGCTCGCGTGTGTTTTAGACCCCCGAGAGCTAAGTTAGAAAAACCAGAAATTTCTGCTATCTGGTTTCCTTCTCTGCGATCGCAGAAGGTGGGTTGCGATCACGGAGAAGGATTTTGTTGGGTTGTTTATTGTTCTCTGCGATCATAGCTTCCCCTTTGCGATCGCAGAGGTCTGGGTTCCACACCTTCGCGATCGCAGCCTTTTATTGCGATCGCATTGAGTCACATCTGGGTCGGGTGAGTTTGTTCTTCGCGATCGTAGGACCTCTGCCGCGTTCACAGAGGTCAGGCTAGTTGGTCTTCGCGACCGTGGGACCTCTTCCGCGATCGCAGAGGTCTAGTCAGTTGGCCTTCGCGATCGCAGAGCCCTTGTCGCGTTCGCAGTTAAGAATCCCTGGGCAGTGTTGCTAAATACGGGACATAGCATATTTCCTCCATTTTCATCTTCCTCCTCAAGATTTTAGAGAACTCTT
Organism: Nicotiana undulata; assembly: GCA_005239495.1. Lineage (NCBI taxonomy): Eukaryota > Viridiplantae > Streptophyta > Magnoliopsida > Solanales > Solanaceae > Nicotiana > Nicotiana undulata. The sequence goes on from MDKH01230391.1 coordinate 5,997, forward strand.
CAAGGAACCTTCCACCACTGTTATTGAGGTAAGTAAATTCCATAGTTTTACTAGTTTCAAACATTAATTCCTAGTTAAATTCCCTACTAAATTATCTAAAATCATAGAATTAGGTAGAAATTTTAGGGTTCTTGAGAATTTTTGTAATATTCCATTTTAGGCCATGAATTCAAGTAGAAATCACACCTTAATGATCCTTGGGCTATGGGTGAGTGATCCCTTCAAGAATTTTCAGAATTTGATCATGCGGGACCGGGGTTGGAAATTGGGAATTCTTCAAGAATAGCGATTTTATTGAATAACTAGGATAGTTTCCCGCATTGTGCATGCATTGATATTATTGTATACCTTTTGGCTAGTTGCGACTCCTCAGGTGTAGAGTTTGGAGTTTCGGGCGAAATTGTGGTCCGAGGAGTAGATTCGACACGAGGTGAGTCTCCTTTCTAACCTTGTAAAAGGGAATTGTCCCCATAGGTGATGTATATGCTATGTGTAAATTGTTTGGGGGCTACGTACGCACCGAGTGATGAGAGTCCATACGTAGCGGCTATCATTGTTATGTCGGGGTAGTTAGGCCCACATCATGCTTTATATGCTTCCTCGTAATGCCTTATATGCCTTCTATGCTTCCTCGTAATGCCTTATATGCCTTACATGCTTCCTCGTAATGCCTTATAGGCTTCCTTGAAATGCTTTATATGATTCATTGTGACACCATATGTACTATGGGATTATGTTTTGCATAGTATTGTTCCTCTAAGGCTTTATGAAAAATTGTTGAATGGAAAGGAATTTGTTATGAAAAGTAAGTAATTGAAATGAATATGGGATCGGGCCCAACGCCATGGCAGTGTTGAAAAGTAATTGAAATGAATATGGGATCAGGTCGTATGCCACGGCGGTGTCGAAAGGTAATTGAAATGAATATGGGATCGGGTCGTACGCCACGGCAGTGTTGAAAAGTAATTGAATATATATGGGATCGGGCTGTACGTCGCGGCAGTGTTGAGAAATACTTGAAATACATATGGGATCGGGTCATACGCCACGGCAAGTTTAGAAGGTACCTTATGGGAGCGGGTTGTACGCCACAGCGGATCTAAGAATTTGTGATTATTTTTTCGTTCGGTGGTCTTACCCTTGAAAGTGCTTTTTTGTTTAGTTCAGTAGTTGTTTGGATTTCTGCTTCTGATATGTACTTGTTGCTTATTTCCTGACATGCCTATTGTATTTCATTATATTCTATCATATGTTATTACTGTTGGACCTTTGTGAGTATCGAGTCGACCTCTAGTCTGTACTTCTTAGAGTTTAGGCGGGATACTCACTGGGTACATATTTATTTAATATGTACTCATGCTGCACTTTCTTTTCTTTTCTGTACTTGACAGTACAGGTCCGGAGGTTGGTACGTCTGATCATTAGACCGGTGCTAGATATTGATAGCGTGGTCATACTTCACAATAAGCTGCTTTCCCGGCGACTTCCTAGCAGCACCCTAGAGTTCTTTTGTTATAGTCTCTGTCCAGTTCATTCAGACTGAGACTCTATATATATTGTAGTCTTTGTATATTCAGTAGTTGCCCATGACACTCGTGAACTAGTTCCTGGCACACACGCGTAGTGTATATATATATATATTGGGTTTGGATTGTACAGGCATGCATATGCTTTATTTTTGCCATGTAGTGTTATGCTTTATTTCCATGTCAAGCTATCATCTTGTTTAACTGTTTAAAATTAGTAAATGTTGACTTGTTTAATTAGATGGGAAGGGTAACACTTAGTGTAATTTGTGTTGGCTTGCCTAACCCCATCGTTGGGCGCCATCACGACCTGGATTAGGATTCTAGGTCGTGACATTAGGCTAGATACTTACTAGGTACGCGTTGATTTACACACTCATGTTGCACTTCTGCACTAAACGTGCAGGATCTGACAGGTTATTTGGTGATCATCTTGGCGTGTAAGCGCATCCGTTGAGGAGACATTATGTGAGCTGCAATTCAGGCTACATATCGTAGTCCACCAAGTCCCCAGTGTACTATTTATTTTATCACATCTTAATTACATTCATGCAAATGTAGTATTATTATTGTACTCCTTAGAAACTGCTCATGCACTTGTGACACCGGGCTTTGGTGGTTCCTACGAGTTATTCGTTATTTTAATTGCACGTTTATTAGTGGTTTACCCTGGAAATTCTATTTTATATCATCAAATAAATGAAGATCATGATTTTGAAAGTAATAAAATGTATCAAGAAATTGATAAATCAATGTTACTTGCTTGACGGTGGCGTTAGGCGCCATCACGACCTATAGTAGATTTTGGGTCGTGATAGCTTGGTATCATAGCATTAGGTTCACTACGGTCTCACGAGTCATGAGCAAGTCTGGTAGAGTCTCGCGGATCGGTAGGGAGACGTATATACTTATCTTTGAGAGGCTATAGGGCTTCTAGGAGCACTTCCTTTCTTGATTCCTCATCGTGCGATTTAATTCCTTTGAGGCTTATGCCTTTTTTTCCTTCCTACTCATTCTTACACGATGTTAAGCGCTCGTGTCGATTGGGCATCATGGAGTTGCAGTGGTACTATAGACGTGGAGCAAGATGTGTCTCCCTGCACATTCGAGCATGTTATTATTGTCTTCTTACGGAAGGATGTTCTATCATTTCAGCTCAGTAGATGTATTTCTGATGGTTTTGAGGCTATGCACAGGATGCTATGATGTTTATGAGTTGTTATCTCATAGTATTGATGTGTTGGTGGGGTTCTAGTTTATGTTCCGACATAGTGAATGACTTGAAAGGATTTTTTTCTCAGTGCATGGTTCAGAGGTTCAACATTTAATTCCAGAGGAGGAAAGGCAAATGTACTATAGATGTCTAGGTTATGTTAACGAAGTAAGGAGACATGGTATTTTAGCCATGGTGGAATTATCAATTGTGATGTGGTGTCATGCCTTTGTTGAATGCATTAAAGTTCTCCAGTGTTCGATTCGCCTTTGGGGCAGGTCATTATGAAATGGAGCCAGGAAGCGGTTGTCAGAGATAGCAGAGTGTATCGGTTTCGGAATCAAATTGATATTTCTAATGTCGATGCCTTGAGAAAGATGTTCTTCTAAGAGTCTTAGAGCTGGTAACAATTTATCAAAAGCTCAAGACTACTTTAACTATGGCGCCACTGTTGGTGTTGCCCACAGGTTCATGATCTTATTCAGTATATTGTGATGCATCGTGTATTGGACTTGGTGTGGTATTAATGCAGGATGGTACGGTGATTGCACATATGTCGCGAAAGTTGAAGGTCATGAGAAAAATTACCCTGTTCATGACTTAGAGTTGGCAGCCATTGTTCATGCGCTGAAGATTTGGAGGCATTATCTTTATGGCATGTCGTGTGAGGTATTCAAGGATCATCGAAGCTTGTCGTATTTGTTCAAACAGAAGGAGCTCAATTTGAGGCAGAGGAGGTGGTTGGAGATATTGAAAGACTATGCTATCACCATCTTATATCATCTCGGGAAGGCTGATGTGGTGGTCGATGCCTTGAGTAGAAAGTCAGTGAGTATTGGTAGCCTTGCGTTCATTCCAGTCGGTGAGAGACCACTTGCATTAGATATTTAGGCCTTGGCCAATCAGTTCGTGAGGTTGGATGTTTATGAGCCCAGTCGTGTTCTAGCTTGTACAGTCGTGAGGTATTTATCGTTTGAGCACATCAGGGAGAGGCAGTATGCTGACCCTTATTTGCTCGTCCTTAGGGACACAGTGCGGCACGGTGATGCCAAGCAGGTTACAGTTGGAGATGATGGAGTTTTAAGGATGCAGGGTCGTGTTTGTGCGCCTAATGTGGATGGACTTCGTAAGCTGATTTTTGAGGAGGCCCACTGTTCTTGGTATTCTGTTCATCTAAGTGCCACCAAAATGTATCAGGGCTTGCAGCAGCATTATTGGTGGGAAAGGATAAAGAAGGACATAGTTGCATATGTAGCTCAGTGTCTAAATTGTCAGCAGGTAAATTATGAGCATCAGAGATTTGGTGGTTTGCTTCAGAAGTTAGAGATTCCTGAGACGTGGAAGTGGGAGCGAATCACTATGGATTTCATTGTTGGACTGCCACACCCCGAGCATGGGGGAGAGACCAGCACCCGGTGCCTCACCTATCCTTGCGTACTATTTGCAACTAAGAGACTCTGAACATGTAATGCCACACTTTGGCCATGGGCCACATTACAAGATAATGTGCGAAGAAAAATATAAAATTGAATAGAGACTAACACTAACTAAAGGTCAACATAAAGCTGGGTCGGCAAGGCCATCCTAATTACTATAATTGACGATCCAACAAAATATACGTACAGGGCCTACAAGCCCAACATACTATACTAGCTGACAAGATATGTCTACAAACCTCTACTTATGGATGTATTATGATCGGAACAAGGCCCCGACCTACCCATAACCTATCTACATATATCCTTAATATGTACACAAAACTTCTAGAACCCGGCAACTCTGAAGGACAGGAAGCTTAATGATAAAGCTGAACTCATGCAACACCCACTAAGGAGGTATACCCGTCTGTCTATCTGAACCTGCACGCATGAAATGCAGCACCCCCAGGAAGAGACATCAGTACAAAATAATGTACTGAGTATGTAAGGCAATATACTGAAATCTGAAACTGAACTGATAATATAATAACTGAAAGCAATTGGGTTCAAAGATAATTTGAAGATATGCTCACCTGCTGATACTGACTCTATTATCTTATTATTGTAAGTAAAATAGTTGTCATATATATATATATATATATATATATATATATATATATCTGCTCTGTCGTAGTACGATCGCTCATAGATGCTCGGCCATACTATGCTCTGTATCTCAGCCAACTGGGCTCGCTCATAGGCGCTCGGCCACACTAGGCTCGGTATATAACTTATCATCTGATCAGAGGTTGCCCAATAGGGGCCTGCCCATCGATTATAGCTCGATGGTAATAAAAATACTGTAATACTATATATATAAATTCTCTACTCTCATGACTGGAAAAAAAGGAAATACTCAATTGAATATGAAGTCCCAATTAGGAGAATATTGTAACTTACCTAACTAGGAAAATACACGTAAATTCCGGAATATGAATTTTTCTTTATGACTCGTTATCAAACTCGTGTAATTACGAGATCATGCAAAAATGAAGAAAGGGCTTAGCCTTAACATACCTATAGTAGGGAAAAGTCCGTATGATGTTCTTGGAAAAGTTGCACTATACTCCTTTAGAATCGCCAAATTTTACGTTGCTAAAGTTCTAATAATTTTCGTTGGATTGGTTGAAGAATCACGCTGCTTAACATTCGGAATCTGATTCAAGTGTTTGAAAATAAAAATTTGAAAACTTATAAGTATTGCCAACGTTCTCAATCTCCGATTATAGTGTCTTGAGAATGAAAATATTGTAAAATCCTATAATGAAGTGTATTAAGTTGAAACTAATATAATGAAATTATAGGTGGCCATATATCGGGTAAAACCAATAACCCGAACCGTTCATTATTTATTGGGTTATCGGTATTGGGTTATTGGGTTAACGAGTCGGTAATGGTTTAAAAACAATTATTGGGTTATCGGTTCGGGCTCGGTTTGGCAATTCTGTTATTGGGTAAAAACGATAACCCAATAAAAAACGTAAGTTCGGTACTCCCAATAGAAAATGATGAAATTCGATGTGAAAATATAGCAATCAGAGAAGCCCTCAAGAATGTGATTTTCTTATCATGTGGAGGTCCTCTTGTTACTGAAGATTCATATTTTGATGAGCAAAAGTTGAGAATAGAAAACATGCAATTAAAAGAAGAGGCCCATTTATTTTTTCCTCCTCATTTAATCTTCTTTAATTTATACCTTCGCTTTCAATTTCTCTTTTCTATATATATATATATATATATATATATATATATATCTATTATTTGATGTATTCACTTAACATTTTTGTTTTATTGGGGACATGCGGCTTCATAAAGTAACCAGTAATGCTGCTAAATATATAGGGAGGCCTATTTCACAACTCCCACCAGCGCAACCTATTCATCTATCTTCACTAAATTTGTCTATGTATAGTTTTGTTGGCCATGGCCTTATTTCCCTTGATCTTGATCTTGATCTCGATCTTCTACCTGGAAGTTCGTCAACTATTCCCAGTTTGTCCTTCACTTCATTGAATTTATCGGACATGGATAAGTCCCTTATGGCTGATATTGCTGGGAATGCTTATAAGTTAAGAACGTAAGTTAACAATGAATATATTGTGAAACTATTTTAGTTCGGTACATTGCAAAACTGTTTTAGCTCGGTACATTGAAAAAGAGTTTTATACATTGCGAAAATGTTTTAGTTATTTTATCTTATCGGGTAAAACGATAATCGAACCGAATGATCGATAACCGATTAACCGATAATCGATAATCAATATCTTATCGATTTATCATATTTGTACCGATAGGCAAAACCGATAATATTCATAAGTGATCCGAACCGACTGATGCCCACCCCTAATGAAATGTATCTTGATCTTAAGGTATTAGGTTGCCACCTAACCACAAATGACCAAGAGTCATTTGTTTGGATAGGGGTTTGCTGCCACGTGGGGGTGGGGGCGGGGATTTCTAGTCTTATCCTATAATCAACTTAATTAGCTGGGTAATATTCTGTTACCCGGTAATTACCCACATAATTAAGAATTTTCTCAAATTACTTAAAATTTTACTCATTTTTAATATACTTTCTACATCATACTATCATGGTCATATGGTACATTTTATGGTACTAGTCCATAAGTATCGGGTATTATTGCTCGGACCGTATTTTATCCCAAATCGACAACCTTCAACGAAACTCATTTTCTTTAATTCGTGTACCCTTTCCTTCATGGAACTTACTTATTGCTTGTTATATAAATAGCATAAATATGCCAACCTCAAGATAATCTCATCCCCGAGTCTATGTCAATTAATTGAAGACAAAACTTTAACGTACGAGAAATGCGAGATGTAACATTCTCCCCCCCCCCTCCTTAGAAACATTCGTCCTTGAATGTTTACTCTTAGATACCTTGGGAAAAAAATTCCAGAATCTCCTCCGTATACTAGACTAAAACCACCCTGCGCACAGTCAGAAAACATATTATACATTCCACACTTGGCCTCAGACAGCTGTCTATAATAAATTCAGAAAGTAAAAAATAAGAGCTTACCTGAGGACCTACTGGCCTGAATAGGGTTGTGCTGAGGTACCCCATCTCGAGCCATATCTCCAGTTTGAAATAGGTGGGGGTATTTAGATTTTATTTCTTCCTTCGCTTCCCACATTATCTCTTCCACATTCTTGCTTCTCCGTAAGACATTCACGGAGGCACCTCCTTAGTCCGTAGCTTGTGGATTTGTCGGTCTAGGATGGCAACCAGAATTTCATCGTATGACAATTTCTCTGTAATCTGTACATCGTCCGTGGGCACCACTCTGGTAGGGCCACCAATGCACTTCTATAACATAGATACATGAAAAATCAGATGTACGGACTCCAATTCTGAGGACAATTCTAACTCATAAGCTACTTGGCCCACCATCCAAATGATCCTATATGGCCCAATATGCCGTGGGCTAAGTTTGCCTTCTTTCCAAACCTCATTAAACCCTTCATAGGTGACACCTTTAAGAATACCCATTCATTAACCCCGAACTTTAAATCTCGTCGCCACATGTCAAAATATGACTTCTGACGACTCTGAGCTGTCAACAGTCGCTCTCGGAGAAGCTTTAATTTTTCTTTGGCTTGTTGAACCAGGTCCGACCTATGTAACCCAGATTCTCCAACATCAAACCACCCTACAGGAGATCTGCACTTACGCCCATACAAAGCCTCGTACGGAGCCATCTGGATACTAGAGTGGTAATTGTTATTATATGCAAACTCGATAAGAAGTAGATGTTCATCCCAACTTCTTTTAATATCCAATACACATGCTCGTAACATATCTTCGAGCGTCTGAATTGTGCGCTCAGCTTGTCCATCAGTCTGTGAATGAAAAGATGTGCTGAGATTCACCTGAGTCCCTAGACCTTTTCTGAAATGACCTCCAAAAATGTGCTGTAAATTGGTCCCCATGGTCAGATATAATAGATATTGGCACTCCGTGCAGTCGCACTATCTCTTTAATATATTACATAATCTTCTGATGTATATGTAGATCTGACCGGTAGGAAATGAGCTAATTTCGTGAGCCTAGCGACTATCGCCCATATGGAATCAAACTTATGATGAGAAAGAGGTAAACTAGTGATAAAGTCCATGTTTATCGCCCCCAATTTCCATGTCTGAATCTCTATAGTCTGCATTAGCCCTCCGGGCTTCTGGTGCTCTATCTTCACCTGCTGGCAACTAGGACACTGAGCGACATACTCAGCAATGTTCTTTTCATATCGTTCCACCAATACACATCCTTAATGTCATGATACATCTTCGTCGACCTAGGGTGAATGGAGTACCACGAATAATGTGCCTCTCACATAATCTTGTCTCGTATCCCTGCTATATCTAGAACACACAAACAACCCATGTATTTGAGAACCCCATCTTCCTTGAGTTCTAACAACGGCTTCTTCTTATACGGAACTCGCTCTCTTAATTCGACCAACTCTGGGTCCTCGTACTGCCTCTCCTTTACTTCAGCGATTTTGCAGTATTTTGGAGCACAGCTCCACCATTGCCAGAGTCTACTAACCAAACCCCCAAACAAGACAATTGATGGGTCTCTCTACTTAATTGTCTTTTTTTGTCCTCTACATGTGCTAAGCTACCCATAGATCAGTGACTTAAGGCATAGGCTACAACATTAGCTTTTCCTGGATGGTAGAGAATGTTAACATCGTAATCTTTCAATAACACAACTCATTGCCTCTGTCGCGAATTTGACTCTTTTTGCTTGAAGATATATTGCAGGCTTTTATGATCTGTGAATACATCAACATGAACACCATATAAATAATGTCGCCATATCTTAAGTGCATAGACAACCGCAGCTAATTGGGGGTCAAGGGTTGGATAATTCCGATCATGCTTCCTTAACTGCCTTGAAGCATACGCAATTACTTTCCCATGTTGCATCAGGACACATCCTAACCCGATACCTGAGGCATCGCAATACATGGCATAACAAGCTGGGCCCTCTGGAAGTGCTAAAACTGGCGCTAAGGTCAACATGTTCGTAAGCTCCTGGAAACTTTGCTCATAGGCCTCTGTCCACTGAAACTTAGTTTCTTTCTGCGTCACCTTCGTTAATGGTGCTGAAAGAGAAGAAAAATCCTCTACGAACCTCCGGTAATATCCTGTTAATCCTAGAAAGCTACGAATCTCTATCGGAGTGGTAGGTCTAGGCCAGGATTTCACAACCTCAATCTTCTGAGTGTCTACATTTATACCTCCATCGGATACAATGTGCCCCAAGAATGCTACAGGCTTTAACCAGAACTCATATTTAGAAACTTAGCATACAATTTATTATCACTGAGGGTCTGGAGTACCGCTCGCAGGTGGTCCAGATGCCCATCCTCTGAACGTGAATAAACTAGAATATCATCAATAAAGACTATCACAAACAGATCTAAATATAGCCGGAATAGGCTACTCATCAAGTCCATAAATATGGCAGGTGCATTCGTCAACACGAAGGACATGACAAGGAACTCGAAGTGGCTATATCGGGTCTTGGAGGCTGTCTCGGGAATATATTTCTCCCGAACTCTGACCTGGTGGTATCTTGACCTCAAATCTATCTTTGAAAAGCATCTAGCTCCCTGAAACCGATCAAACAAGTCGTCTATCCTTGGAAGTGGATACTTATTCTTAATAGTTACCTTGTTCAGTTGCCTATAATCGATGCACATCCTCAACGATCCCTTTTTCTTCCACACAAACGGTACCAGTGCACCCCAAGGTGAGGTACCGGGCTTCATGAAATCTTTCTCCATTAAATCCTTTAACTGCTCCTTTAACTCCTTCAATTCGGCATGTTCCATTCTATATGGGGGGATGGATATTGGTTGCGTTCCCCGGAGCAAATCGATGCCATAAGCATTCTCTCGTTTTGGAGGAATACCTGGAAGTTCATCTGGAAATACATCTGCGTACTCTTTGACTACAGGAATAGACTGAACTGTAGGTATCTCAGCATATAAATATTTAACTCGCACAATATGATAAATGCACCCTTTTGCGATCATTTTCCTCGCCTTCCAATAGGAAATAAACCTACCTCTGGGTGTCGCTGTATTACCAACCCATTCAAGCACAGGCTCACCCGGAAAATGAAATCTAGCTATCTTTGCCCGACAATCAACTGTGGCATAACAAGGTGCTAACTAATTCATGCCCATGATAGCATCAAAATCCAAAATCTCTAGCTCAACTAGGTTGGCTGAGGTCTGACGACCAACAACTGACACCGTACAACCTGTCTAGCAATAATCGATTTCTACAATCGGTGTAGATACCACAAAAGGATCACTTAGTATTTGATACGCTCAAATTACACTTCTAAAATAGTGTAAAGCGGTCGAAGTCAAATATAATAACCCAACAAGGTTGGGGTCGAATCCCACAGGGAATAGGTGTGAAAATATCACTATGTTAGTGTGGTGCTTAACTTTAATCGAAATTCTATTCCGTTAGTGAACAAAAAGGTGGTGATTAATAGGTTGCTATATTAGAGAAAGAGTAGTAACAAAGGAAGCTAATTTAGACTGTAATTAATATGGGTAGGATAACCAAGGTTGTGTCCCCTTTCATGGAGTGTAATGCAAGTAGGTATTAATATGATATATTTCTAATGGGAAGTTCTTGATATGCAAATGATTCTTAAGATAACTATCCTAGATTTTCCAATACTACGATAGTATTTCCTCTTTATAATTTTTCCAAATGTAAAAAAGTTGCAATAAATCTGAATCACGTCTTGCCAAATAAAACCAACTTATTCCTAAGTGATTCTATTAAACGAGGTTTAACACCTCGAGTCTTTGGTATTTACTCTTACCACTTCTAACCCGCTTTTCCAAGATAAGCTAAAGTTATGTCATAAGTTAATGTTTGCAACCATAACAAGAAATGTAAGACGAAGAGTAAACACATATCAACTACCCATTATGCATATATTCAATG
>MDKH01038168.1:0-30557 GCA_005239495.1 Nicotiana undulata
ATTGATGTTAAATAGTCGAGTCCGGCGGGGGTAAGGGTCTAACCCTTCTTGTTTTGCAGAAATTAGGCACGAAATCCCTAGATTTGGCATGGTCGCCAATATCTACCCCAAATTGTTAAACTGATGGGAGGATCTTCACTCCATCGACAAAGCACTCGTCAGGAAACACTTGGGAAACTTGCCCTCTCTTTTGGATATGCAGCCTAACAAAATGATGATAGAGGCTGCTACCCTATTCTGGGATTGCGATCGGCCAGTATTCCGCTTCGGAAACAATGAAATGACACCGCTGCTGGAAGAAATAGGAGGTTTGGCCGGTTTAACTTAGGATTCTCCAGGGTTGATGATGCTTGAGAATCACACAGGCCGGGGTTTTCTCAAAATGTTGGGACTAAAGAAAAATACGGACTTGGTATGTCTAAAGGATTCGTACATCCCTTTTGATTACTTGTACGAAAGGTTCGGTCGTAGCAAATCATACCGCACTTATCAGGATGTGTTCGCCCTCACTTCTCTAAAGCACATCCATCGCCGAGGGTTTGCTTTCATGGTTTATTTTCTGGGTTTAATGGTGTTCCCGACAAAGAAGAAGAGGATTCACACTAGGTTGGCCATGGTCACTAAGACTTTAATGGAGGGGATCAACGGACAGAACTTCAGCATTGTGCCTATGATCATTGCAGACATATACCGAGCCTTAGAAAAGTGTCCACTGGGAGAAAAACACTTCGAAGGTTGCAACTTACTGCTTCAACTTTGGCTCACTGAACACCTGCAAAGGGGTGACTACCGACAAGACATCCATCGAAGAATCTGGGATGACCATATTGCCTTCCACCACCCAAAGCGAATGAACTATATTCCAGACATGTTCGCTCAGCCGTAAAATGCCAAGGGATGGGTTGAGTTACTGGGAAATTTAACCAAGGATCAGATTCAGTGGATGTTTGAATGGTTCCCAACAGACGAATTTATCATCCTATCCCGAGACGCTTCACTTCTGATATTGATTGGTCTGAGGAGAACATATCCTTACGTACCTCTCCGAGTTATGAGGCAAGCAGGGAGGAGGCAGGTTATACCTAGGGTTGAGAAGATGGGACGTCTTCGAGCAGACTTCCAGGACGGCGACAGCCCTCACAAGTGCCAAGCCCATCATTTGAGGCACTCCAAGATTGTACTGGAGAAAGACACCATTGAGCCAGACAGGTATCATGTCGGTTGTACTCCTTTCTACCTAAGCTGGTTAGAAGAAGATATGGAGGGTCGATTAGATCCAGGATTTGCTCAGGGTCACCGGGTCATAGAAGAGAAGGCTGAAGCGCAAGTTAAATTCAACAGTCTACGCAAGAGGCTCCGTGAAGCTGAAGATAATCATCACCAGATACAAGAGTCCAGCAGAAAGCTGATCGAGGAATGGAAGGATATGGCTATCAGCTCCAACAAGAGGTTAGGGTACTTGGAGTGAGGTATAGTCAAGCTAAAGGAAAAGCTCATCAAGAGGATCGAGGACTGCAAAAAGGCTGAAGGAGCCGAAGGAGGATATCTAGCAAGGACCTACTTGCTGCTGGGACTTCGCGAGTTGGGAAAGCTGATCAAAGGGAGCAGGAATGCCGAATCTGGGGAAGGTCCTTTTGGGACCAAGTAGATATGGGTGTCTTTTATTTTGTCTCCCTTGATGTAATAAGGCCATCGGCCAATAGTGACTTTTATTTTTCGCATATTTAGAGTCGTTTTTATCATCAATAAGATGAGGCATTTAGCATTCCAAGTTCTCCAAATTAATTTGTCGCTAGGCCTACCTCGGGCACAAAGAGGTTCCCCAACTTAGGATGCATTTTACATTTTTGCATTACGTGTTTAAATTACCGCAATATGTTTTATAATCCCCACTGACTTCCTTACCTTTTATTTTGTTTTTATTATTCCCCTCCCCAAAGGTTAGTTCGTGCATTCTGGCATCATCCTCCTACCGCACAAGATCAAAGGGCACTCCTCCTACTCCTCCTCCCAGTCCTCCCAAAGGAAAAAGCAAGGGTAAGACTAAGATGGCAGACGCAAGTAGCACCAGAAAAGACAACAGAATGAACAGGTTGAGATCACCGACGGTCGAGGTATTCAGGTTCTGCACGAGGGTATGTCTCCACTAGAAAAGAAACTGTTGACGTTCCAAGAGGAACTTGACCAAGTCAAGAATTTGGCTTACTTATCACTTTCCCTCAATGTTCCAGACATCCCCTTCCCAAATGCTCCAAACCCCACATTACCACAAAACATCCCTAAACAACCAAATCATCCCAAGGACCCAGTCCCGCCAGCACAATGCAATGCCTGTCACCATAACACTCCACCTCTCCAAGATCAGACAAAAGATCACTTCCAGGCCTACGACAATCCCATTTATGTGGAAATCGTGGCTCGTTCCACACCGCATACCCCTGAGTCCAACGAGAAGGATAGGCTCATCAGGAATCTGGCCGAGGAACTCAAGAAATTGACCAACCGAGTTCAGGGCGTCAAAAGAGTTAAAGGGATTGAGGGGCTAAATTATGAAGATCTTTGCATACAACCTGATGTCGAACTACCTGAGGGGTGCAAAACTCCTAAGTTCGAGATGTTCGATGGTACTGGTGATCCAAGAGTCCATTTGAGGACTTACTGCAACAAACTGGTTGGCGTGGGAAAAGATGAAAGAATTCACATGAAACTCTTCATTAGGAGCTTAATAGGAGATGCACTGTCCTAGTACATCAGCCAGGATCCAAAGAAATGGTCTAATTGGGTAAGCATGGCTACGGACTTCATGGATAGATTCCGGTTCAACACAGAGAGTGCACCGGATGTATTCTACATCCAGAACCTAAAGAAGAAACCAACGGAGACCTTTCGCGAGTATGCTACTCGTTGGAGGACAGAAGCTGCCAAGGTCAGACCGACCTTAGAAGAGGAACAAATGAAGAAGTTCTTTGTGCGAGCTCAGGATCCTCAATACTATGAGCGACTGATGATGGTCGAGGGTCACAAGTTCTATGACATCCTCAAGTTGGGAGAGCGAATTGAAGACGGCATCAAAAGCGGTATGGTCACTAACTTTGAGGCTTTACAAGCTACTAATAAAGCTCTGCAATCCGGTGGTGTGTCCAGGAAGAAGGATGTAGGGGCCGTGATGGTAGCACAGCAAGCCAAATCCCCTCCTAAATACCAAGTCTTTCTCGCACCTTCATTCACATACCAACCAGCTCCAAGTTACCAAGCACATTCACCCCAATACCAAGCTCCATCACCCACATATCAGCCTACCTCACCCAGATATTCCCAACCAGCTCCCATTTACAATGCCTATAATTCCCAACCTTCTAACTACCAATCACTACCAATCACCACCTACTCGCCAAAACTTCCCAAGACCCCGCCCTAACTTCGACCGTCGCCCTCCGAGACAATATACCACCATAGCCGAGCCCATTGACCAGTTGTATGAAAAGCTCAAAGCTACTGGTTATGTCACACCCATTCCTGTTGCCACCCCTGAGAACCCTTCTGAGTGGGTCAACCCAAATAAATCATGTGCTTACCATTCTGGCATGAAGGGACACACCATCGAGGAATGTCGTTCCTTGAAGGACAAGATACAAGTTCTCATAGACAACAAGATCATTGTAGCCAAGGACCCTGCTCCTAATGTTCGCAATAATCCGTTGCCCGACCATAAAGGTGGTGTCCATATGATTAAGGTAGATGATGATTAGGATCCCGAGGGATCAATTGGGCTGATTGCAGAGGGTGATCCGAAAAAACCTGTAATTACTCTCAACCCAATTATGGTTCAGATGCAGCCATCCGAGGATGCTGAGGTAAACATGTCCATCCCACTCGAGTTTGAATCGAGACCGCCAGCCAAAGGAAAAGCCCTAGTGCCGATTGGAGTTGAGTTTGTATGGCCTCTCAAAGTTGTAGTCCGATCACCTATAACATATACTTCGGTGGGAGTGAAGACACCTATTCCAGTGGCAATGTCAACAACGCCACCCTTCTACTCAAACGCCATCCCATGGGACTATACCGCTGAAGCGAGGAGGAAAGGTAAAAGCAAGTCTGAAGAAGCCATTGCCGCACAAGGGATGACAAGAACTGGCAGAGTTTATACCCCTGAATATCTAGCCGAGTCAAGCAAGCAGGCCGCCAACCGTCCTCCCACCCTTGAGACAGGTTCAGACGATCATTGTAGAAAGGTACAAGCCAAGGAGTATTCAATCCTCGACCAGTTGAACAAGACACCCGCTCAGATATCCATTCTCTCCCTATTACAGAACTCTGAAACACACAGGACTGCCTTGTTAAAGGTGCTGAGTGAAGCATACGTACCGGACAAAATCACTAGCGGGGAGATGGCCAACATGGTGGGCCAGGTACTGGAGAGCCACAAGATCACTTTCCATGAAGATGAGCTACCGCCCGAGGGGTTAGGGCATAATAGATCACTACACATCATAGTACAATGTGAGGATCATTTCATCACAAGGATCCTAATTGATGGGGGTTCCAGGGTCAATATCTATCCGCTGGTCACACTCAAGAAATTGGGCAAGAGTCTACATGAGATAAAGGAAGGAGAGATCAACGTAAAAGCCTTCGATGGTTCGCAGAGGTCCACCATGGGAGAAATCACCTTGTGCTTATAGATGGGACCAACTTGGTTCGATTTCCAAGTGATAGATATGCCTGCATCCTACAACTTACTGTTAGGACGACCTTGGATCCACGCTACTGGGGCCGTGGCATCAACCCTACATCAAGCTATGAAGTTCGAATGGAATCACCAAGAGGTAATCATTCATGGCGACAGTAGCAACCATATCTGTGGTCGCCAGACCTTTTCGGTCATCGATGGAAGAAGGAAGTTGGGTGGAGAGATCCACCACAACATCGAGTGAGTTAACGCCATTGATAAGGACAAGTGGTGGGACAGTAAGATTGAAAGCATCTTGAACTGGGAAGGGTACGAGCCAGGTAAAGGGCTCGGTAAAAATCTCCAGGGAATAACGAAGCCAATAACACTCAAGAAGCACGGTACCACTTTCGGTCTGGGGTACGAGTACACTTGGAAGGAATTCAAGAACTGGTCGCCACCATGGCGCGACCCCTACTACCATTGGAGCAGCCAATACCTCACTTGGAGCAAACTTTCCAACAAGTTGATATCATCTACAGTACAGATGAAGAGGAAGCGTTAGCAGCAATAAGGGATTTATTTCTGGACGATGAGGACATGGACTACTGTGTCATTCTTGAAGAGGATGGGGAGGAAGGCCCTTCCATACAGGTCGTGAGCAAAGGATCATATCTCAAGAATTGGTCTGTCAGGACAACCAAAGCTCGTCGAGCCTCGGGGTAGCAAGGCTAACAAAAGAAGCATTATTTACAGTTTATTTATTTAAAGAATTTTCTTCCTTTTCGCATTTTTAATTTCCGCAAGAAAGAGCTCTTATGTTCAAACTATTATTCAATTTATCAAAGCATTTTCAGTTTCTTTATAAATCTTATATTTACTTGCTATTGTTTTCCTCCCCATTACTTTATTTACACAGCATTACTATTACTTATCTTGATGAACCAACGACTGTGACATGCAATGAGGCAACGCAACAAACGGATTCCGAGTCAGACGAGAATGATATACTTGAGGATATTATTAAAGAGGTCGAGAACTTTGAGAATAGACCTAAGTATAACTTGGACGAGACTGAGGTCGTCAACTTAGGAAACGCAGAGAACGTCAAAGAAACACGCATCAACATTCATCTGTCGCCGTCAGAAAAGGAGAAATATACAAAATTCTTAAGAGAATATGAGGACATATTCGCCTGGTCATATGATGGCATGACTGGCCTCAGTACATCTATTGTGTCCCACAAGCTGCCAACCAATCCAACATGCCCATCGGTGAAGCAAAAACTCGGGAAGTTCAAACCAGACATGAGCTTGAAAATCAAAGAAGAGGTCACCAAGAAGATCAACGCCGGGGTTCTCCGGGTGGTCGAATATCCTACATGGTTAGCCAACATTGTGCTTGTGCCGAAGAAGGATGGGAAGGTCAGAGTCTGCGTCGACTACCGAGATCTCAACCGGGCCAGTCCAAAAGATGACTTCCCCTTGCCGAATATACACATCCTAATTGACAATTGCGCCAAGCATGAGCTGCAGTCCTTTGTAGATTGTTTTGCCGGTTACCATCAGATTTGGATGGACGAGGAATATGCTGAGAAAATGGCGTTCATTACATCGTGGGGAGCGTATTGTTACAAGATGATGCCATTCGTTCTGAAGAATGCAGGGGCCACCTACATGAGGGCTATGACTACTATATTTCATGATATGATTCACAAGGAGATTGAGGTATATATGGACGACGTCATCATCAAATAAAAGAAGGCCGCTGACCATATGGAAGATTTGATAAAATTCTTCAACAGGTTAAGGAAGTACAATTTGAAATTTAACCATGCAAAGTGTGCATTCGGGGTTCCTGCTGGCAAGTTACTAGGATTCATTGTCAGTCGCCGAGGAATAGAACTGGATCCATCAAAGGTCAAAGCCATCCAAGAATTGCCACCACCAAAGAACAAGAAGGATGTTATGAGTTTCCTGGGGAGGCTCAATTACATCAACAGGTTCATAGCCCAGTCTACCATCATTTGTGAACCAATTTTCAAGATGTTGAGAAAGGATGCTGCAACCAAATGGACCGAGGATTGTCAAAGGGCCTTCGACAGAATCAAGGAGTATCTCTCAACACCACCAGTCCTGGTACCACCCGAGCCAGGTAAACCTTTGCTACTCTACCTTTGTGTGTTGGATGGAGCTTTCGGTTGCGTTCTTGGGCAACATGACGAGACAGGAAGAAAGGAGCAAGCATTTACTACCTCGGCAAGAAGATCACTCGGTATGAGGCCAGGTACTCTTTACTAGAACGCACTTGTTGCGCTCTGACTTGGGTCGCACAGAAGCTGAGGCACTATTTTTGTGCATATACAACGTACCTCATATCAAGGATGGATCCGTTGAAATACATCTTTCAGAAGCCCATGCCTACTGGCAAACTGGCCAAATGGCAGATCCTGTTAAGTGAGTTTGACATTATTTACGTGATTCAGAAAGCGGTCAAGCGACAAGCACTAGCAGATCATCTTGCTATAAATCCTGTGGACGGAGAATACGAACCACTGAAAACGTATTTTCCCGGTGAAGAGGTATCATTCGTAGGAGAAGACATTACAGAATCCTACGATGGTTGGGGAATGTTCTTTGATGGAGTCGCAAAATTCAAAGGTGTAGGTATTGGAGCAATCTTAATATCAGAAACCGGTCAGCATTATCCGATATCCGCCAAACTCAGGTTCCCCTACACCAACAATATGGCTAAATATGAGGCCTGCATCTTGGGGATCAACTTGGCCATCGACATGAACGTTCAGGAGTTATTAGTGTTTAGTGACTCAGATTTATTGATACACCAAGTCCAAGGAGAATGGGCGACCAAGAATTCCAAGATATTGCCATATCTACATCGTGTACAGGAATTGAGAAAGAGGTTCACTAAGATAGAATTCCGGCACGTCCCCAGAATCCAGAATGAGTTCGCCGACGCGCTGGCCACCTTGTCATCCATGATCTAGCATCCAGACAAGAACTTCATTGATCCTATCCCGGTGGGGATCCATAATCAGCCGGCCTACTGCGCCCATGTTGAAGAAGAAGCAGACGGAAATCCCTGGTTTCATGATATTAAGGAGTACTTGGCAAAAGGAGAATATCCAGAGCCTGCAAACACTACTCAGAATAGCACACTTCGAAGGTTGTCAAATAATTTCTTTCACGGCGGAGGAATACTGTACAGGAGGACACCTGATTTGGGTTTGCTAAGATGTGTCGAAGCAAAAGAAGCAACAAAACTGCTGGAGGAAATACATGTGGGTACATGTGGTCCTCATATAAACGGGTTCGTTCTAGCAAAGAAGATACTTCGGGCCGGTTATTTCTGGATGACCATGGAAACGGATTGCATCCAGTATGTCCAAAAATGCCACCGATGCCAGATACATGGGGATATGATAAAGGCACCTCCCAATGAGCTTAATGCAACAAGTTCGCCGTAGCCATTCGCCGCTCGGGGCATGGATTTTATTGGACCAATCGAACATGCTGCCTCCAACGGACACAAGTTTATTCTTGTCGCCATTGATTACTTCACTAAATGGGTCAAAGCAGCATCCTACAAAGCAGTTACTAAGAAAGTTGTGGCTGATTTCATCCGCGACCGTATTGTTTGTCGGTTCGGAGTTCCAGAGTCAATCATCACCGACAATGGTTCCAATCTGAACAGTGACCTGATGAAAACAATGTGTGAGGCCTTCAAGGTCAAACACAAGAATTCTACAGCATACAGACCTCAAATGAACGGAGCCGTTGAGGTTGCCAACAAGAACATCAAGAAGATATTGAGAAAGATGATAGAAAAGCACAAGCAGTGGCATGAGAAGTTGTCATTCGCCTTATTGGGATACCGCACCACAGTCCGCACGTCAACTGGGGCAACCCCTTATATGTTGGTATATGGCACCGAAGCCGTCATTCCTGCCGAGGTCGAGATTCCATCTCTGAGAATCATACAAGAAGCCGAGCTCAGCGATGCAGAATGGGTAAGAAGTCATTGTGAACAACTAGCCCTCATAGACGGAAAAAGAATGAACGCAGTTTGTCATGGTCAGCTATATCAGAACAGAATGACCAGAGCCTTCAACAAGAAAGTCAAACCAAGACGATTCACACCGGGGCAGCTGGTGTTAAAGAAAATATTTCCTCATCAAGACGAAGCAAAAGGGAAATTCTCTCCTAATTGGAAAGGCCCGTACATGGTTCACCGAATGCTGACAGGAGGGGCGCTCATACTTGTAGAAATGGATGGAGAAATCTGGCCAAAACCAATCAACTCAGACGCAGTCAAGCATTACTATGTGTAACTCTTTATGTTTTTATCAATGTTGTAATTGAACTACTCCTGACCCGATTCCCGTTTAAGAGGGGATACGTACGCAGCCCTATGGGTTCGGTCACATTTTAATAAAAATTTCATTTCCCCCACGAATGGAAACTGGGGCAGAATTTTTAGGAGGGACCTCAAAATTCCGAATCAAGTCCAATCAAGCGCCGCACAAGCAACAGTCAGAAGTATTCATCTATCAAACTGGGGCAGAATTTTGAGGAGGACCCTCAAAATTCCATAGCAAGAGAGGTTGCGATGTCTCGAACCGCGTCATGGTCGTCAGTTCATCCAAAAGAAAATTATTTTTTCAATTTTATGTTATATCATATTTTTATAAACCATGCATATTTACTTCTCAAAACAGCTTGTTTAGCGACGCTACCCCTGTGATACCAACAACATTATCATTATCAAGCAGACAGGCCGAGTAAAGTCAGCGAGAATGCGAACTGACCTTCTCCCCTTTACAGAACTCACGATTTTTCTTTGGATGCAGGCACAAAGACGGCAAAAGCCCAAAATATATTATTATCTCCGCAGGACGTATATCTTTCAAAAGACGCTCTCAAACTCGTTGCACATGCGGACACTTACTATCATCGCAAACAGCATTTATTCACCACAATCGTATCACCGCAGTTTATCATCAGCTAAGAACTCTTAATGTCACTTTATTTTCCCGCATTGCATAAGGCTACCATTCTGCCTTCCGAGGTTCCACGCTACCTCCCCTGCATTTTATCTCCTGCATTGCATAAGGCTACCATTCTGCCTTCCGAGGTTCCACGCTACCTCCCTTTGTATTTTATCTCCTGCATTGCATAAGGATACCATTCTGCCTTCCGAGGTTCCACGCTACCTCCCCTGCATTTTATTTCCTGCATTGCATAAGGCTACCATTCTGCCTTCCGAGGTTCCACGCTACCTCCCTTGCATTTTTATTTCTTGCACTGCATAAGGCTACTATTCTACCTTCTGAGGTTCCACGCTACCTCCCCTGCATATTATTTCATTGCATAAAGCTTCTATCTACCTTTCAAAGCAATCACCTTTCGTGACATTATTTATTTACGCTTTCTTTCGGGCTAAGCTCTGCCCCCCTTATCTTTTGCAAATCGCAAGACTAAACTCAGTCTTGTTAGCATCATACTACTGCATTCTTCATGGGCTGAAATATCGCCAACTTGTTCAAAGGCGTCATCGTTCAGAGGCACCATCTTCATGGCCCGAGAACATCATTTCATGGCTTGAGGATCTCTTTTATTCGACCTGCATATCATTATTCAAAGGCACCATGGTTCGGAGGCACCATCCTCATGGCCCAAGAACATCATTTCATAGCCTGCGAATCCCGCACCAAGCGATTCATGGCCCAGGACATCATGGTCTAAGGACATCATCCTAAATTGTCCGAAGACAGCATTCATAGTCCAACGGGAACTTGCATCATATTTATATTATGCACGATATATGCTTGTTATTTATTTGTAGGTAATTCGGCCAGAACAGCCAACCAGGCAGGAGCGGACCACTCCAGTTCTCCCAAAACAACCCGTAAGACCTTTCAACCTTACCTTACCTCGCACCTTGACATCAGTACATTTTGTCGATGATTCCGGAACTACATATGTCCTGATTCCTGTGACACCAGGGATATGTAGGCAGCTCCAAAGCTAGGGTGCGGCCTAATTCTCCCACAGCTTTCTCTCGGTCAAAATTGGTCATCATATCTTTACCCGACAACTCTTTCATCCTTCCCGGGTAAAGAGGGGCAGCTGCTGATACCCAATTTTTCCTCAAACTATTTTCAAACTTGCATATAAGCTCTCAAAATTAATCTTTGCAATAATGAGTATTTTTCCCTATTTTTTCCATATTTTTATTTAAATTATCTCCCTGTTTATTTAATATTTCATATCTAAATAATACATAAATTATGCTCTAAATAATTTCAAAAATACTTCCTAGCTCAGCATGTTATTTATAATAATTTTCTATCTATTAAAATCCAATTATTTCAAAAATTAGTCAATTGGGTCTTATTTAATTTCAATTACAACAATTTTGCAATTATGGCCCAATTAGACATTTTGTATTATATTAATTCGGAACTTATGCATTTATTACACTTAATATGGGTTAATTACTGTAATTTTACCTATTTAAACTTAATTTCATCTTTTCATAATTATTAGATATTTTAAATAATTAATTATCTATTTTATTGGGTATTTAACATCTAGCCCTATTTTATTTAAATCATAGCCAAATTTCATACCCAATTTAACCCCAAACCATCTGACCCTCAAATGACCCAGCCCAAATATATTTCCTACCCGGCCCAACCCCCAATTGATCTGAGTCGTTGATCAAATAAGATCAACGGCTCAGATCCGTTCTAGCCTAAAATAACTCAAACGACCCTCCCTCTCTTGTCTCATTCTTTCGAGACTAATCCTCTCTCTTCTCGTCTCTTCCTCTCCTCCTTCTCTCTAGAACCTTCCTGTTCATCTTCTTCTCCGATGGCCCTCAGCCTGTCTCCGGCCACCTCCAGTCTCTCCCCTTTCGACCACCAGCCGCCTTGATGCCTCTTTCTCCGGTCTACTTCATCTCTGAGACCTTCAGTGGTCTTTACCATGCCCAACAACTACTGGGGTTACTGCTTTGGTTGTTTTCGGCCTTCTCCGGTGGGGTCCTGACACGACTATGTCAGAGCTACCACGACCTTTGAGTTTCACGGCAGGTTCTCCTATTTTCTCTAGGTTTCTTACGAAACCCTAATTCTTTTTGCCTAAACTCCCTAAATCTCTGGTATTCTTGAAGATTCCTACATATTTCTTTATGTCTTACTTTATTCTCAACTGAATCTTTAAGATCCATCAGCCTAAACGTTTTGCTTACTTTTTAAAATAAGGGTTTCTCTGAGTTTCTACTCTTGTTTAAAAATGATTTCTTCTTTATGTTTAAACTTTTCCTTTGCATATCTCTAATGATTCTACGCTCTTACCGCTTTTTAACTTGCCTATGTTGAAAATCCCTAATTTGTTTTAGACCTTTGTGTTTGGTTCTTCCTACTGCCTATTTCTTGTTAAATTTTCTGTGATTATCATGCTTCGAATGATTCTTTAGTTTGTTTTTGGCATCTCTCTGTGATTATATTCATAAGTTGTTCATCTCTTGCCTCTTTCTGTCAACGTTGCTAAACCGGTCTGTTGTTATGATTGTTTGTCTTACTTATATGCTGAAGTATAGTGTTATAACTCTCTCTTGACTGATTTTAATCTCCTTACTTGATGGCTTGATTGAAATATTTCTTTAAAAACCCAGAATGCTATTCGATTGTTTAAGTTAATTGATTTTCTGTAATATTTTACTATATTAAATCACTTATTAATTGGAGTTTCTGAATTTGGTCTTAATTGTTTACCCTGTTGCTTAGTAAAACTGATTCTTTCCTTGTTGAATCTTGACTGATTTTTTACTTTTCCTTGTGTAATTATGTGTTTTACCGTTTGAATTTGAATCCATTGACTTAAGGGAGTGATTGTCTTGGTTAACAGATCTTGATTATTTTCTTATTTAGTATGGTACTGATTTTCCTTTACCTTATGTGGTTGCACCATTTCAGATTTTGAATCCCATAATTCAAGGGAACCGTGTCATTGATTTCCTGACTGATTGGGATTCTGCCTTCTCTTATTACCATGCATTTGTGATTATTACCTTATTTGATCACATGTTTGCAAGTATATATACTTCTACTCTTTCACTAGCACAGGGAGGAACACACACAGACAACAATACATTCTCTCTTATGCTCTTTCTCTCTCTCTCTATTTTCTCTACTGCTATTCTCTGCTCTTGTCCATTATTAGCCGGCTGTAAGCCAAGGCTACTATTGTGCTCACGCTGTGCTCTTTGCATACTGCTTTGCTCTTTTCTCACTGGCATGTTCTAATTAATTTCAAAGTTTCAAATCAATGTGTTTATTATTGTTTCAGTTTGTCATCTTCTTAATTGTTTTCTACCTATGCTTCTACTGTTTAACATGCGATTAACTCCTTGTTTGTCTATTAATACTTGCCATGTTTATCTCTTTACATGTCTATGAGTGAGTCAATACTTGTTATAAGCCTTGCTTATTCCTGTATACATCTGTTAGGCTATTTCTCATTCCTGCTTAGTGCCATGTATGAATTCTTATGTCTCCTGATCCCTCCTGAACCTTTTATCTGTTAGCACCTTTCATGCTTCTGACTTACATGCTGAGTCAATGATGCTCATATGATTGTTGTTCCCTCCTAATTTCACCTGTTATAACTGTATTTTCATCTGAACTTGGCCATTTCTTGATCCCTGAGCCTCTATGATTTGTGTAACTATTCTTAAATGAGTTCCTTAAGTCTATGTATCTCCTTTTGTTATTATGTGACCTATCTGTCCCCTCACCCCATTGTCCTTTTGTGCAACTCTATACTGTTGAACTTTTGATCAGTACTTCTGTTTGTCTTTTTAGCTAATCTTTCAAAACAACTCCCCAGTTTTGCAAACTCTTTTCTTCAAACTACAAACTTTCCTCTCCTTCTTGCACTTCACACTACTCTTAGAAATTAAGTACTACCCTCTTCGTGTGAGCACTGCCTTGAGTGCCTCTGAGTACTCATTGAACTCTAACACACAAGGCTGGTAATTCCACACTGCACTTGCCTCAACTTCTGGCAATTTGTTTAGGTGCTGGTATTGGCCAGGGACCTAATGAGGGCCCTAATGAGCTTTGTCGCACTCATACCATATTAAGGCTGTGAAACTCGAAAGGAGTGAGGTTGGAAGATTGGGCCTGATTGAAGGCTCCCTAGAGAAGTAACTTCTTATTTTCCTTTTGCTACTATAATTCATTATTATTGGTTTGTAATAACTTGTAAACAGATATTGGTGTTTGGATAGTGAATATGGGGGGACTATGCATGCTTAGTCTATTAATGGGTAGAAAACATGCTCATAGGGTTTTCTTACTTACATGTGCAATAGATAACCCGTCTAGGACATGCATCTCATGCATTAGAAATCGTGCTTAGGTTCTTTTATTTCGCAGCATGTCTACTTCACTCATTTTGCAAGCCATGATCACAGTTAATAACTATAACAAGTAACAAAAACTGTTATAAGGTATTACTGCATTTTCATAATCATAGCATCTAAAAACCATGTCTTTCAGGTATTCCTATGTACATTAGATATCCTGTTATTTAGGATTTCATATCTATTTGAGTTACAATTATTGAACACATAATCAGTACGTTAATCTAATAATCTCGCTAAAATGTGGTTAACTGTTGAAACGTTTCTGTAAATACACCCCTTTTAAAATCAGGATTAAATATGCATATACACCCCTTTGAAATAAGTAGGCAATGTATATGGCGCCTAGGCAAACTTTAGGCATAATACGTATTAAACCAACTAATTATGTTTTGCTTGCTAGTGTTAAAACCAATCAGTCCCTTCTTAAATTGTGAACTTTGCTGCTTTTAACTCTTGCTTTATTTCTTTTGAAGTTCACTCCACGTTTCTCTAAAACTCCTGCTACGTTTTCAAAATCACAGGATCTTGAAATCATTCCTCCTTTACTGAAGTTTACCTAACTTCTGTTTTATTTTAAATTACTAGATTTCAGGGTCAACTTACTCTGTTCAAGCATCATCCTATTTTTGAATCTTTGCTCTATATTTTGGACTACTGTTTTCCCGAAACAATTTACTCACTTTCCATTTCTTACTAACTCCTTTAAACTACTGGTCTTGCCCTGTTTTGAAATATTGGATTTCGAAATAAGTCATTCATGTTCGAAATCACTCTGCTTTATTTAAAACCTTTCTCCACTTCTGATTACTGATTTTCTAAAAGTTATTTTTCTCTTTTATTGTGAATTTTAAACTGCTACGCACTCTTAATGCTTACTGTTGTCTCTAAACTACTGCATTTCTGAAAAATCAATCACCCTTTTTTTTGAATTACTAAGTCCTAACTGAACCTTCTACTTTCACTACTGAGTTTTCAAAACATATCCTTTTACTAAAATTGTCGGAACTTACTAATTTTCAACTCAAAAACTCTTGTTTTAAATCCTGACTTTGAGACCTTAATTGTATTTGAGACGTGCTACTTACGTGTTTATTTGTGGAGGGATCTGTGAGCCATTATTTGCCCCTATGTGTTCCCATATATGTAGTCCTATTTGTTATGTATGTCGCTTAGCATTTTGTCCTTTAAACTTAGGGGTTCAGCCTAGTACTTACCTCGTAGAAATAGTAGTCCTAAATACTCTCCAGGACTTATAGGATGGGACGGGTAATAGCACGCAATAAGCATTCGTGACCGACACACGCGCTTTAAATAACCTTTACGGGGTGGGAAGGGTAGAATATGGATATGATGACCGGTGCGCTAATACCACGTGTAGCCCCTCTTCGAGGCGTGACATACCGGGTATTGCATTGATGTGATCCGTATTACTTTAAGCCTAGGACATTTCTTTTCAAATTTTATTCTAATATATTTCCCAAAACCTTTAAATATTTTCATATTTGTTTGAAATCCCCTCTTATATGAACCTTACTTGCTACTTGTTCACCGTCCAAATTCATAAAACTTCTTGGCTGGGACCCACAGTTGTGGATCTCGAGGGGTGCCTAACACCTTCCCCTTGGGATAACTTCAATCCCTTACCCAATCTCTGGTAACGCAAACTAGTCCATGAGTTATTTACTCTAGGTGCCCTAACGCACCATAAAAATCGTTAGGTGGCGATTCTTCCTTAAACCTTTCCTTTAAGGAGTTTTCCAAAATGTCATAAACCTGACCTCTCTGTACCTAACCCGTGCGAGAAAAAAAAGGGGCGCAACAATGCCAAGTCACGAACTCTCTGGTCCGCATAGCTCTTCTGCCTAGACTGAGCTGTGCGAAGTCTCTCCTGGATCACCTTCACCTTGTCCAGGGTATCCTGGACCAAATCTGTACCCAATAATCTGGCCTCACCCGGCTCAAACCATCCCACTGGAGACCTACACCGCCTACCATACAAAGCCTCAAACGGCGCCATCTGAATGCTGGACTGGTACCTGTTGTTATAAGCAAACTCTGCAAGAGGAAAGTATCTATCCCAAGACCCTCCGAAATCCATCACATAAGCACGGAGCATATACTCCAGAATCTGAATCGTGCGCTCGGACTGCCCGTCTGTCTGAGGGTGAAATGTTGTACCGAGATCAATCTGGGTACCCAACTCACTATGCAAGGCTCTCCAGAAGTGCGAGGTGAACTGAGGACCTCGATCTGATATAATAGATACCGGTACACCGTGCAACCAGACTATCTCCCGAATGTAGATCTGGGCCAACCTCTCAGAAGAATATGTAGTCAACACTGGAATGAAGTGGTCTGATTTGGTCAGCCGGTCCACAACCACCCAAATAGCATCATGTTTCCCCAAAGTCCGAGGAAGTCCAACCACAAAGTCCATGGTGATTCGCTCCCAGTTCCACTCTGGAAGCCTAATCTGCTGAAGTAATCCTCCCGGTCTCTGATGCTCACATTTGACTTGCTGACAGTTGAGACACTTGGCTACAAACTCCGATATATCCTTCTTCATCCTCTGCCACCAATAGTGCTATCTTAGATCCTGGTACATCTTCACGGTACCCGGATGGATGGAATACCGCGAGCTATGGACCTTCTCAAGAATCAACTCCCGAAGTCCATCTACGTTGGGCACAAAAATCCGGCCCTGCATCCTCATCACGCCGTCATCACCTACAGTCACATCCCTGGCATTACTCTGCCGGACTCTATCCTGAAGAGCCCGAAGGTTGGGATCATCATATTGGCGCTCCCGAATACGGTCATAAAGAGAAGATCGAGCAACGAAACTAGCCAATACCCAGTGAGGCTCAGAAAGATCCAGTCTCACAAATTGACTGGCTAAAGACTGAACATCCAAGGCTAAGGGCCTCTCAGCTGTACGAAGGTATGCCAAACTACCCGAACTCTCCGCCAGGCGACTCAAGGCGCCGGCCACCACATTGGCCTTCCCCGGGTGGTATAATATAGTGATGTCATAATCCTTGAGCAACCCCAACCACCTACGCTGTCGCAAATTAAGATCCTTCTGCCTGAATATGTGCTGCAAACTCCGGTGATCCGTGAATATCTCACAGGGAACACTATATAAATAGTGACGCCATATCTTCAGGGCGTGCACAATTGCTGCCAACTCAAAATCTTGCGCAGGGTAGTTTCCATGAACCTTCAATTGTCTGGACGCGTAGGCAATCACCCCACCTGAAATGAAAAGGTGGAAACTTTGGAAACATCTTTCCTATTTAGGCGACTATTGAGTTGCGAAACCGACTTTTAAGCCTTTGCTTAATTAGTATTTATATATTATGATATGATTTGGGATGTAAGCCGTGTTTGGGGCCTAGTGCCGATCTGTGTTTTCCCCTTGAGGGTTGTGTTTACTTCATTTTCCTCACTGATATGCTATGATTTTACACTCAGTCTTTTCCTGATAAATTGTTTTGACACTCAGAGTATTTTGATACTATTTATTGACAAATGAAACACGATTTTGGGTCGAGAACCCGGTATGTTTATGGCCTATGGGCAAATTGAGAGTGTCTGACTAAGTGGTGAGGAGGCTTCCAGGCCTCAGGAGTGTGGTGAGGAGGCTTTCAGGCCTCAGGAGTGTGGTGAGGAGGCTTTCAGGCCTCAGGAGAGTGGTGAGGAGGCTTTCAGGCCTTATGTTATTATTGCGCTTGGGCTGTAGGAGCCCCTCCGGAGTCTGTACACACCCCAAGTGAGCGCCGGTACCGATATTGAGTGATGATTGCCCTCAGGGCTGATACTGAGTGATGATTGATACTGAGTGATGGCTGTTACTGAGTGATTGAGAGAGTGCATGAGGGGTAACTGTTACGAGAAACGATTGCCCGAGGGGCAGATTTATGATGATTTTACTAAGTTTTCGAACTATGATTTACTTCGTTTTCGAACCGGTTTTTACTGAGAATTTTACTGAGATATGCTGATATTTCACATGTTTTCAAAGGATTTCTGAAAACTGATTTCGAATTTATTATTTGGTAAATACTACATGGTGACTTGGTGTTTTACTGGTTTTGTGGAATTGTGTATCTGTACTGTGTGTTTATATTACTCAGACTGTGATTTATTTTCATTACTACTGAGTTGGCGTACTCCTAAAGACTCCCTGTGCCTCTGTGCATAGATTCA
Organism: Nicotiana undulata; assembly: GCA_005239495.1. NCBI lineage: Eukaryota > Viridiplantae > Streptophyta > Magnoliopsida > Solanales > Solanaceae > Nicotiana > Nicotiana undulata. Next base: position 18,335 of record MDKH01038168.1, read on the forward strand.
GGTACCGATTTGGAGCAGTAGCTGCCTTGTTCGTTAGCAGCAGTTTACGGGATTTCGAGGTAGCTGTACAGCGTCCACAACTTCCCCATTTCCCTTCCTTATTTAGTTTTAGTATTTGATTCAGAGACATATATTATAGTTTTAGCAGAGTTAGATTTACTTATTCTCAGATGCTCATGACATTGACTCCACTTCTTGGGAGGTTTGTTAGACTATTATTGGGACGTTAAGACTTAACTATATTATTTGATGCTATGGTTGCATGATGTTATCAAATTGTGAACTGTTATAATTGAACAAAAGCGTAGTAATGTGATGGTTGGCTAGCCTAGTTCCACGATAGGAGCCATCACGGCCTGTTAGGATTTGGGGACGTGACACTTACCTTCGAGTATTGGTGGAACTTTCTTATCACACAAGACTCCAGATGCTATCCTCCATTTCATCGACCCCACCCCTATATGGTGAGTGACGTCCTCGTCAATCTCGCCGTCCTCTTGTATAACTTATCCAAGGTACTTGAAACTACCTCTCTTGGGGATGACCTGTGATCCAAGCCTCACGTCCATGCCTACTTCCCTCGACTCGGAGCTGAACTTGCACTCCAAGTACCCTGTATTAGTCCCGCTCAACTTGAAACCCTTAGACTCGAGAGTCTGCCGCCAGACCTCCAACCTCTCGTTAACAGCGTCTCGCGTCACATCAATCAGGACTATGTCATCAGCTAATAACATACACCATGACACTTCCCCTTGAATATGGTGAGTCAGTGCATCCATCACCAAGGCAAATAAGAACGGGCTAAGCACAGATCCTTGGTGTAACCCCATAACAACCGGGAAATGCTTCGAGTTTCCACCCACAGTCCTAACCCTAGATTAGGTCCATCATACATGTCCTTGATTGCTCTAATGTAAGAAACTGGTACACTTTTTACCTCCAGACATATCCATAGCACCTCCATAAGGACCTTGTCATACTCTTTCTCTAAGTCAATAAACACCATATGCAGATCCTTTTTCCGATCCATGAACTGTTCCACCAACCTCCTAATAAGGTGGATAGCTTCTATAGTCGAGCGACCTGGCATGAACCCGAACTGGTTGTCATATATAGACACTAACGTCTTCACCCTCGCCTCCACCACCCTCTCCCAAACTTTCATGGTATGGCTTAGTTACTTGATACCCCCATAAATGTTACAACACTGCATATCACCATTGTTCTTGTACAACGGAACCACTATACTCCACCTCCACTCATCTGGCATGCTCTTCGTCCTGAAGATAACATTAAATAGCCCAGTCAACCACTCCAAGCCTGCTCTACCCACACATTTCCAAAACTCAACTGGAATTTCGTCTGGCCCGGTCGCTCTGCCCCTAGTCATCTTACGCAAAGCCCCCACAACCTACTCCACCTTAATACGCCTACAATACCCAAAGTCTCGGAGACTCTCGAAATGCCCCAGATCCCCTAGCACTATATCTCGGTCCCCTTCTCATTTAGAATACCCTGAAAGTACGTCTGCCATATCTGCTTAATCTGGGGCTCCCCCATCAATAATCAACCGTCCTCATTTTTTATGCACCTCACTTGGTCCAGATCCCGAGCCTTCCTTTCCGTCGCTTTAAACAGCCGAAATAACTTCTTATCCCCGCTTTTCCCCCTAATTCCTCATACAGACGGCCAAACGCTGCATTTTTAGCCTCCGTGACCGCCAGCTTAGCCTCCTTACTCTCTACCTTGTACTTCTCTCTATTATCTCTCCTCTCTTCCTCGTTTGCTGTCCATACAAACTTCATATACGCTTCCTTCTTCACTCCACTTTTCCTTGGAATACTTCATTCCACCACCAGTCGCCTTGGTGTCTGCCAGAGAGATCCTTCGATACCCCTAGCACCCCTCTCTCCACCTCCCTAACACATCTTGCCATCGTTGACCACATGGCGCTCATGTCCCCACTACTCCTCCAGGATCCCACAGCCGCTAACCTCCCCTCCATCTTCTGGGCTTTATCCTTAATTAAGGTTCCTCATCTAATCCTCGGTCGACCACAAACACATGCTTTCTTCCTACTCATCGAAATACCAACATCCATTACTAAGAACCTATGCTGGGTCGCGAGGGTCTCACCCGGGATAACCTTGAAATCCTTTCAAATAAAAAATAAAAATAATTTCAGAGTAAGAAAATATATATCTATATTATATTAAAAGAGAAGTAATATAAAAATATAAAGCCAATTGACAAGTTAATAAAAAAGTCATATCAGTAAATATATAATACTAAGTACTTACTAATTTAATAATATAAAGGTATAAATAAGGAACACCCATTTATTTGATTACTGTATAATGTATATGATTTGATTTTCTATAAATTATGTTATATTTCTGTATACTACAATAAATAATAAAATTATTCACCCTCAAAATCGGATAACAATTAAATTTGTATTTGGTTTTAACTTTTAAGGATACACATATTAATTTGATACAAAGAGATAAATTAAGTCAGAATGAATAAATAAAGATATAGTAAATTCAAACCACGCGGGAAGGATGATTCTAGCCTTTGTGTAACATTGAGCCTCGATCCGGGCTCACAGTGACCAGTATTGATGAACAAGAAAAAGAGCTTTCAATAACAGTGAAAATAGTATTATATTGCTTTGAAATGTGTGTAACAATGCTCGTGATGAATTGCCAGACCCTCCTTTATATAGTAGGGGAATCCTACTCTAGGTATAACTCCATAAAAGGTAAAAAATCTTCTTTTTAACTTATTGCCGGTTCCTCATCGATACGTGCCGAGATCCACGCTGTGATATCTGGTTGGTCACGGATATTACGGTCTTCTGTTGGTCGTGCTTGATTACCTAACAATGTTCTTCAAAGTCTTGTGAGGTTTGGACTAATCCCGGATCATGACTCAGATATTCTCGAAAGCGGGAGCCATGCCCCCAAATATTGGCTCAAGAGACCCTTGCCTCGATTCCGGCCCCTCGTCATTATGTCTCTATCTCGGTTTATCCCATCGAAGATCGGGGTGTACCACGAGCTCGGTTTTACCCGTATACAGATAGTCCCCTCGTTTCTCGGAGATTAAGTTGACGAGAAACGACAAGTGCTCCTTGATTCCTTTTTCAGTACGTCGTGACAGAAATGAGAAAAAACTTGAAATGTCTCGTTAGTCATGTCATTATGACCTTAAATGTGTGTCAGCCGTCAACACCGCAGAACCCATAAAAATATCCCCTCCTTCGTTCATTTTCGTTTTACCTCAAACCCTCTACCTGCATACCCTCAAGATTTCATTACTCTCTAGCATTTCTACCCCCGTTACTCAAGGTTCTTTGCAAATTTTTTACTCATCATCCACTCAAGTCAACACATTTGAGCTTCCAACTTTCAACCTTTATCTTTTTCAAGCTTTCCTCCACAACAATGGAAAAAACCTCAAAATTTGTTCCCCAAAAGGATGCTCCCTCTTCTTCGCGGCCGACCACTGAGGTCCAGGAGACAGCCCTGATGTGGTTGTTAATGAACCAACGGAAGAGCCCCCTTTGAAAGCGTTCATACCCGGAGGTTGTTCGGTCACCGACGACTTCAAGGTTGAGAAGCCTTCCTCTATACAAGGTCCGCGTGAGGAGGCCTCGAGATATATCTTCTCAATCACCAAAAAGAACTTCCCCACGGTCCAAAAAGACTGCAACTGGGCCAACAAAGATATAGTGATCCCCGACTCTGAGGAGGCCATTACCACTAATGTTGAGGGATATCTAAGTGTTTACACTTATCCCTTTACATTGGGCCCGGTGGACCCGGCTATCTTAGACTACTACAGTAGGTATGGCGTATGCCTTTTCCAAATTCACCCATCACTGTGGAGGATCGTGATCCTCCTCCAATCCTTTGTGAACAAAATCGATGGGTGCTCTTTTACAATCGATCATCTTCTCCGCGTATACAGTCCCGAATCTTCCCGGGGCGACTGATAAAGCTTGTAGGCCAAGCTAGCAAAGCCCCATTTTCGAGCATCAACGAGGACCGAGATCAGGGTTGGCAAGGATGTTTTGTCCGGGGGAGGACTGCCGACCTGGTACCCGCCGACTGGAGGCCTTTCCCCGAGAGGTGGAATGTATCACGTAAGTACAACTCCCTTTAAGCATCAATTTTATGTTTTATCTTCCCTTTTCTTATCGGTGTTTGTTATGGTGCAACCCTTGCTCGAGTTCCAAAAATTATTCCTTGGCTCAAGGAGTGGGTCGAGGTAATTGTGTTACAGATTCCCTACTCCAAGCGCTCATGGGAAAAACTTTTGAAAGTTTGTTGGGAGGACCGTTCCCATGGTAAGGTTCTGTTCCCGATCAAGTCATATTAAGCTTCTTCTTCTAGCATTGCGTTTATCTCCTTTATTTTCTTTTGCAGGTTTGCCTAAGACCGTCGAGCTTAGGCCTTCGGTCGAGGATGAGGACTTTCCTGTTGAGTCTCCTGCTCTGGGGTAGGCCATAGAGAAGAAAAGGAGGAGGGCTTCGAGTTCCCCGAGCTCAGAGGAAAAGAAACGGAGAAAGAGGTTGGTTCGTAAGCCAAAGGAGACCTCCAGCTCCTGAATGCTCAATTCGGACTCACTCCTCTGACTTAGGGACGAGCCCGAGGAGGATGAACTCTTTGTATCCCACGAGCCATCTGTCCCCAAGGAACGAGTGGCAACTAAGGTGGAAATGACGGAGGCTAATCCTTCTCATATTTGTGAGGCTGATGCTGAAGTGAAGTCCGAGAACTCTCGATATGCCAGCTCTGACCCATCTGGTGTCATAGATATTTTGGGATAGCCTTTGTTCACAGAATCAGTGTTTGATGAAGCCCGAACGATAGAGGAGCACTCTAATGAGGGGGTCCATGGAGCGGACGATCCCCTTCAAAACTTCTTTGACGACGCAGAATCGTCCACCCTGGAGGACTTCACCGGATTGAGCGATTTAGAGGTGCCGAGGAAAAGGCCATTATCGGAGTTTGTCGGGTTGAACTCGATCTCGAGGTCGGTCAACTAGTTCCCATCTCCAAGCACGAATCCTTGCCGGAAGCGATCAGTTGTTATCACCATCTCGGAGGACGCCCAGATTCTTCCTGCCCCCTTCTCGGGGTAGCTAGCTACCTCTAGTGCCTGGTAACCGAAAAAGACCAGGCAAAAATGAACGAGGTGGATTCCCCATGCATGTTCAACGAAACACAACAGGCGTTGAATCGGGTAAGGTGTTACAATACAATTTATTTTTCAACTTTAGTTCTTGATGATCCTAATATCTCTTCTCATATATGCAAGCCTCGGTGCTTCACCATGAAACTTTCCTCTGGTATTGGGATGAGCTGAGCCAGATTGAGGCCAACGTCAAAGAGCTTGCTGAGAAGAAAGACATGTATAAGCTTCTAAGCGAGCAACGTGAAGGAGAGGTCAAGAGCCTTCGAGCCGAGTTGGATGCGGCTCAGACAGGACACGCTGACCTGGTGGAACAGGTAAAAATCATGAATTCAATGGTGATGAGATAGACATGGTGACTAACGGTTAGAACCCGCAGGTCCAACAGAAGCTTGACAAGATTGTCCATTTCGGAGCCGAAATAGACGTAATCAAGGTCGAGGCCAAAGAGTGGAAAGGCAAAAAGGAACGTTTGGCTTGGGAAAAGGAGACTTCCTGGGAGAAACTGACCTCAGCGGAGGTTCAACTTCGAGCGATGAGGAAGAAGTTTGAGGCCCGGTCCCAAAAAATTGAAGACCTCCAGTCTCAAACGGACTCGGTTGTTGACGGTCGGGATACCCTTGCCAAGAAGCTTAAAGCAACCAAGTCAGTGGCGGAAATAACCAGGACCGATGCCGATGAGATGGTTGCCCAGTACAAAGTTGACGCTGAGGCAGCCTAGGACCTCTTGAAAGACATCGTTGAATACGTGAAGTGGCAGTCCAGAAAGGAGGCCCTCGAGGAAGTTCATGTTTGGGGTTTCAACTTATCAGCCGAGGTCAAAAATGTTAAGAGGCTCGAGGCTGAGGCCAAGAAGTTGTCATATCCTGAGGAAGAGGAAGAGGAAGAGGGCTCCGGCGGATCCGGGGGCGAAGAAGACCCCGATGGTCCCGGTGATGAGGTGTTGAGGCCGTTTGGTCGTTGTAGAAGAGGAAGAGGGCTCCGGCGGATCCGGGGGAGAAGAAGACCCCGATGGTCCCGGTGATGAGGTGTTGAGGCCGTTTGGTCGTTGTAAAGATATATATATATATATATATATATATATATATACATACATACATACAAGGCTCTTTTTCCCTTCGATAATTTTTAAGCATGTTTTTTTTTTCTTTTTTCTTTACGATTGTAAAGATTTCGAATGTCTTAGCAAGTAATAATTAGGTCTTGTTCGTAGGTTCGAACAAGGCTTATTCTTGATATTATTTTTCTTAAGACTCGTGGGTGCTTGGTATGACTAGAAGCTTTCTCTGAAGTATTCAAATAGAATTATTTTTAGATTGCAATTTTTCCGAGGGTAGCCTATGAACTAGTTTATAAATTTTGAAGGTCTTATGTTTTGTTTACGGATATCGGACCTCTCCGAGTTGTTCTAGGATGGCTGGAGCCTTTTAAGTTTGGGTGTCGCCCAATGGTCTTGTTACCTAGAGCGATCATGGCTTTCCCAGGACAGCAGTCTCCGAAAAGGGATGGCCATAGACTTTAAAGATTGGGAACTTCCTAATAGGTTTTGTGCCCCCGAGCTTCAATAGCCCGGACCGTCCAAGCTTGTCTTGGACGAAAATCCCCGAGTGAGGATGATCTTTTGGATCCGGATAGGGGTGGCCCTTGGACTCGATGTCTTTAGGGAACAAAATGTAGAAATTATTAATAGACAAAGTATTTATCTGCAAGGTGGAAACTTTCTTTCACTTTTGTGCGTAATATACAAGGTTGCAAATGTGTACAAGCTTCATATCTTGGCTCGAGTGGTCTTTGTGGGCACGATCCATTTGACCGATTGGTCCTTACAATAAATCATCCACCAAGCCTAGGTTGTTCGAGCATAAAGTTTTTGTCCTTGCTAAAATCATTATCCGAGGGTGATGGCCCCAGTATTCGAAGCCGATCATAGAGAGGGCTCGGATACTATTGACGTGATCCTTGAATCCGGTTTATAGCTGGTCTTCAATTCAAAGTTAGCACGATCCATTGTTGCATCATTAAAAACTTTGCCGGAAAAACCATTTGGGACAAAATCGGTTCAAGGGAAAAGGAGTGCAACGCGAGCTTTCGGCCTAAAATTTGCATTATTCCTTGATCGTTACCTGCATGTGTTAGTCCAATATGTAAAGGAAATAAATGATTGGGGTAGTACCTTAGCATTAGAATCGTTTTAAGTGGGTTACGTTACAAGTGTCTGGTAGTCGCTCACTGTTCATTGCTTCGAATTTGTACGATCCTTTACTAGTGATCTCAATAATTCGATATGGGCCATCCTAGTTCGTCCCCATTTTCCCTTTGTTCGGGTTCCGGGTGCTCAGTATCACTTTCCTTAACACCAAGTCCCCGAAATTGAAGTGTCGAAGGTTGTCTCTTTGATTTTAATACCTTTCGATCCGTTGCTTTTGGGAGGCCAACCGGATGAGGGCAACCTCACGCCTTTTGCCTAATAGTTCCAGGCTTGTATTCATGGCCTCGTCGTTTGAATTTTCAGTCGCATATCGGAATCTGAAACTCGGTTCTCCTACTTCGAACGGTATTAGAGCTTCGTCATCGTAAACCAACGAGAACGGGGTGGCCCCGGTACTGGAGTTTGAGGTCGTACGATATGCCCATAGGACTTCGTGCAAGATTTCCTTCCATTTCCTTTGGCGTCGGTCAACCTCTTTTGAGGTTTTGGAGTATGGTTTTTTTCATGGACTCCGTTTTCCCGTTCCCACTAGGGTGATAGGGTGTTGATAGGATCCTTCGGATCTTATGGTTCTCAAAACACTTGCTCACTTTCTTGCCGATGAACCACCTCCCAATGTCGCACATGATCTAGGAAGGCTTTTCGAACTAGCATATTATGTGGCCCCAGATGAAATCAATAACTTCCTTCTCCCTAACTTCTCAAATGTCTGGGCTTTCACCCATTTAGAAAAATAGTCAGTCATAAATAATAAAAAATTGAGCCTTAATGGGTGCCCATGGAAGGAGGCCGATGATGTCCATCCCCCATTTCATGAATGGACAGCGTGACAAGACCGAATGCAGCAGCTCCCCGAGCTGATGAGTCATCGGAGCATGCCTTTGACATCCATCGCATTTTTGGTACGAACTCCTTCACATCCTTTTCCATGTTGATCCAGTAGTAGTCGGCTCTGATTACTTTTCGAACTAATGATTTGGCGCCTGAATTATTTCCGCAAATACCTTCATGGACTTCCCTCAAAACATACTCGGTATCTCCCAATCCTAGACATATGACGAGTGGACCATCGAATGTTATCCTGGATAGGGTACCGTCTTCGGACAAGATGAACCGGGCCTCCTTAATGACGTGTTGAGGTTTCTCCTGTTCGATCTACTTACTAGAGTCCTTATTCCTAAAATGGGTTTTGGTTCGATTGCTCATGAACTCTCGAATATGTCTATTGTTGAATAATCGGGCCACATCCTCTCTCATTTGTCGGCAATCTTTTGTTTTGTGACCATGAGTGCCATGGTATTTACACATTAGGTTGGGGTACCTTTGGGCTGGATTGGATTTTAGAGGTCGAGGCCACTTGGTATCTTTGATGCGTCTGATTGCAGATACGATTGCAGCAACATCGACGTTGAAGTTGTACTCTGATAACCTCGGCGCTTTCTTAGGCCCGACGGGACTGTTGAAACTGCTTTTGCTCATGAGTCTCTAGTTATTTTGACTTCGATTGCTTCTCCTCTCACTTCGATCCCTAATTGATCATGGTTCACGATTAATGTCTCTCTTGACTCTGTTGATAGTCCTGACGGGACAAACAGACCCGGAAGGGGCCCCAAGCTGATAATCATTGACTCGAATTTTTGATTGGCACCGGTTATGTACGTCGGCCCACGTCACAGTCAGATATTCTCTCAGATTTTTCTTCAACTCATGTGAAGCCAAAGAGCTTCGAACATTGAGTCCTTAGGTGAAGTCCTTAACGACCCTCATCTGTGACCGGAGGCAGGTCCATCCGTTCCATTTGGAACTGGGACACGAATTCTTTAAGCATCTCATTATCTCTCCGTTTCACTTTGAAAAGTTCTGACTTCCTTGTCTCGACCTTGATGGCCTCGGCGTGTGCTTTCACAGATGAGTCTGCAAGTAGGGGTGTTCATGGTTCGGTTTGGATCGGTTTGGATCGGTTTTTCCCTAAAAAGAAACCAAACCAAGTAAGTTGGGTTTTCAAATATTAGAACCAAACCAAAGCAATTAAGTCGGTTTTTTCTCGATTCGGTTTATGTCGGTTTTTCGGTTTTTTCGGTTTTTTGTCAAATTTTTCTTAAATATAAGACATACACTACCAAACACATATTCCGGTGACCACATTTTCAACGTGACACTATCAAATCAATTGCCCTTTGAGAAATCTATTATTTACTAAAATATATTGATGATAATTGAATCAAATAGTGATGAATAATTTAAGAACTCAATTAAAAATATATTTTTTTTTAACATGAAATGGATTCTTACACTTAACAAAAGAAAACTACAAATCAAACTCGAATATAAAGGTAAAGAACTATACTAAAAGTGCAAACGATTAACATTCACCATAAAACATTTGAAACTTTGTATAAAAATATACATATATATAGGTGTAATAATAAATTTGAAATAACTACTCCTATAGTCGGTTTGGTTCGGTTATTTTTTTATTAAAACCAAAACCAAACCAAATTTGATCGGTTTTTAAAATTCAAACCAAAACCAAACCAAACCAAAAAGTATCGATTTTTTTGGTCGGTTTGATTTGGATTTCGGTTTGGTTCGGTTTTTCGGATTTTTATGAACACCCCTATCTGCAAGCATATCAAATGAGTCAATAAAATTAGGGGGTAGGTTGTGATACCATATCATGACTCCTTTTGACAAAGTTTCCCTGAACTTTTTCAATAGGACGGACTCGATCTCATCATCTTCCAAGTCGTTCCCTTTGATGGAACACGTGTAGGAGTTCACATGCGCATTTGGATCGGTTGTTCCGTTGTACTAAGGAATCTCGGGCATGCGAAACTTCTTAGGGATTGACTTCGGAGCTGCTCTCTGAGGAAAAGGTTTTTGAACAAACTTCTTGAAATCCAAGTCTTTTAATATCGGTGGTGCTCCTGGGATCTGATCGACCCTGGAATTGTAGGTAACCACCTTCTTGTCATTGGCTTCGATTTTCTTTTTTCCCGATTCTACCCGTTTCGTCAACTCCTCACGCATTTTTATGATATCGGGGCTAATCCCGAGTTCAGCTTCATTCGACCTCTCCGTGACTGGTTCGTGTCTACGGGTGACTTCCTGAGACAGTTCGGGCTCAACACTGCTCAAAGTATGACTTTGGTTCTGCAGCTCGACTATCGCCGCCTGTTGAGCCTGTAGCATTTCGAAGATCACCCGCAAGTTGATCCCATCATCTTCATCGTCATGCGTATTTTGGCCAATCGATCATATTCCCTTGCGTACATCGTTCTCAGGATCGATAGGCAAATTCGCATTGACGACCACATGCGAGCTAGCGTCGATCGGGTCCGCGGCTGGAATCTCGCTGAGATCAACATGGGGCACCTCGTTACCGGGTGCTATATTGTTACTCTCGCCATGGTGATCAGACTCAGCATCTACGATTGTTTTAAATAAAGCTTCCCAGACAGAGGTCTAGGTGTTGTATTGCAAAAAAAAGGATCAGTGAGGGGGGCTATACCTGACCTCTGAAACAAAATACAACATGGTGATTACTATCACCCACAAAAAAGGCCAGTAGAGGACATTACCATTGTACTTCCACATTTATGTCCATACTACTTCAACTAACAAAAAAATTATTCTTTTCATACTTTGTCCTAAAACTGGGCATTTGCCACTTATCCATCATGAAAGGACCTTTGGCTTCTTTTGGAAGTTGTTGGAAGGCATGGTAAATCATACTCGTACCTGATATGGAGGCTATTTTAGCTAAGGCATCGGCTACTTGATTTCCTTCCCTGTAACAATGTTGTACCGTCGCATTTGCTTCTTGAACCCATCTTGAAATTCTATCCATTATCATCTTCAGTTTCATGTTCTTGACTCGTTGTTGGTTGTTCATGTCCACAATGTTGTTTGTATCAAGTTCGAGAACAAAATTGGTGAAACCCAACTGATTACACCATTTTCCTACGAACTCAGCAGCTATAGCCTCAGCCATGTTATGATTATCACAATCTATCGACATTGCATAGGCCATGATACAATTGCCATCCTCACCTCGTATGATTCCCCCTATGCCAGCTTTCCCACTTTCCTTGATATAGCTACCATCTGTGTTAACTTTTACCTTGCCATTAAGTGGGGGGTGCCATTGAACTTGCTTCCATGTTTGTACACGCTTCAACTTTTCAATTAAGTTACAAAGCGCAGGCCAGTTATGTTGAGTGTCTATGTTTGGCAAAAGTGTGGCTATCATGCTGTTGATGTTCCATATCACTTGTTGCTTCATAACATTGTGTTGGAATCTTCTTTGCGTGCCATATCTACAAGAGCATCTTTGTTTCCAAATTTCCCAACAGATAAAGGTTGGAGCAGCTTGTAGAACCAGACCATGAACCTTATTATTAGTTTTAGCTTCCCACCAATTCTTGAGAATTGCCGCAATAGGTGCATTTTGGTGAGTGATGCCCAATGGGTTGCCAATAATCTTCCATATGTGCATCGCCGCTTCACTTTCCACAAAAACATGTTGCATGGATTCAACCTGTGACACATTACAACAAGAACATCTCGAGGCAATGTTAGTACCAAATTTGCAAATCAAATCATCAAAAGGCAATTTTCTTTTCAAAATTCTCCAAGTTAGGAAGGACGTTTTAAAAGGAATTTTGTGATGCCAAAGATTCTTTAAAAAATTATTTTTCTGTTTTTGAAATCTAATGTGGTTCCATGCCGATTTGTTGGAGTAATTTTCATCATCCGACAAGGACCAAATAGGAAAATCCTCCTCCGTATCATTACCTATCTCAATTCTGC
>ML246865.1:0-34552 GCA_005239495.1 Nicotiana undulata
TTCTGAGACCCATGAATAAAAAATAATAATAATTCTCATGGGGGATCAAGAATATAGACACCCTTACTATTTCAATGAATAGAGTAATTTATAAAAACTGTGTATTTGCTCGTTTCTTCAGTATAATTTATATGAATTTGCTTATCACTTGTTTGAAATAGCATAATCCTTAAAATTTCCAAATAATCTTTTCCTTAGACTGATGTCAATTACCTTACGCCAAATTCAACGTACAATACTACAGGGTGCAACATCGTCATAATTTAATACTGCAGGACGTAATATTGACGTAATATTGCGGGGCGTAACACAAATATACGGCGTTGCTACTGATGTGCGAACCGCATATCAATTCTGCAGTCCATTATGTGATCACAAACTAATCTGAAGGGCTATTTTTGTTACATATTGCCCGCGAATTTTGGGACATTATAAATAGAATAACTAGGGTTTTTGTGGGGCATCTTGTGTGAAAAAGGTCCTACACTAAGAGCATTGAATGTTTTGTTCTTGTATTTTAGTATGAGTAACTAACTTTAGATATTAAGGTTGTGGACCCTAAGTGAGTGTAATGCTAGTAGGTGTTTACCTTTGAGTGTGTGTGTGTGTGTGTGTATATATATATATATGTATGTACATATATATTGTTTATTTCTACTCATTTCGTATGCTTCATTTATTGTTGATGGTCGCAAACATTAACTACTGCCAATTTACTTTATCTTTCACTTGGAAAAGAGCGTTCGGGTTTGGTAGAATTGAATAGCAAGAACTCAAGGCTTTAACCCTTGTCTAATAGAACCGCTTAGGAATAAGTGGGTTTTATTTGGCATAAATTGGCTGCTCTTGATTTAACTCTTTTATATTTGGCAAAAAAATATAGCGGAAATACTACCTAACTATTGGGAAAAATTGGGTAGTCATTTAGGAACCATTTGCATAACAAAGGACCTCCCATTAGAAATATATCATATTAATAGTAATAGAATTACATTCCATAGACTAGGACACAACCTTGGTTTCTTAATCCATTTAATCACTTCTCTAAAAAAATAGCTTCTCTTAACAAATCACAGTTATCAAACTCTTTCCAAACTAAGGGAGTAGAATTACAACTTTAGTCAAGTGACATACTATTCAAATAAACTTTTCATACCTATTTCCTGTGGGATTCGACCCTAGCCTAGTTGGTCTATTATATTTAACATCCACCACCTTACACCATTTGTATAGGTGTAATTTGAGCATATAAACTTTTGGCGCCGTTTCTGGGTAATAAGATTTTGAAATTACTAACTAATGTGTGCTTTACTTTACGTCTTTTTCTATTCCATCACACTTTTCTTGTTTTTCTTGGTGTCACTAGGCAAGCATGGGCGAGTCGGAGAATGTGTTTGCAGACATGGATGGGTATATTCAGAATACAAATGCCATTGTCTCCTACAGTTGATGCGGCTACCTTTAAAGTGGAACATAGTCTAATCCTATTGCTAAAGGCGGAGAGTTTCTTATTAAATTCCACCGACAATGATCTGGCACAACTCCTCAAAAACCTTTTGGGTGTGTGTGCAATGCATAAGCTGAATCGTGTTTTGGATGATGCCCTAAGTTTGAGGATTTTAAAATACTCTTTAGCTGGAGAGGCAAGACAATTGATTCAAAATCTACCTCCTAAATCCATCCACACTTAGGCCTAACTTGTGCATGTTTTCCTAACAAAATGGTTCCCACAAAGCAAGAAATCCGAGCTTCGGGAAAAAAAATTCTTTTTCAAGCAATTATCGGAGGAACAACTACATGAAGCATGGGCTAGATTCAAGCTGTATTTGGTGAGATCACCAAATCATGTGTTTCAAGAAACTATTTTGTTGGAGAAGTTTTACACGGGTTTGGATCTTATGAATCGATCCACAGCAAAACATACGGCGGATGGATCGTTCACAGAAAAAACATTTGCAAGAGTCACTTAAATCCTCGACAATATGGCCGAACATAACCAAACATGTCATTCAGAAGACGCCGTATGTGGAATCTCATATGGTACCCCTTCTTTGACCAACATGGTTAAGGAAAATCAATAAAAAGATCAATTGATTGATGGGTTTGGAAACAATGTTCACAGAAAGACAAACAAAGAGAGTGAATGTTGTGGAAGGTATAAAACCAATGTCAAATGACACATATCAACATAAAGAAAGCCAACAACAAGACTATCCTCCCATGCAATACGAAGAACAAGTTATGTTAACATTTCACAAGGAGGATATCAAAGGTAAAACTACCAAGGATTGGGACAACACCAATGTAGACCAAACCAGCTAGGGCAAGGTAAGCTAAAAAAAACGACCAAAGTAATTCTCATCAACGAAATTGGAGCAACAAAAACAACAATTTTGCAAATCGGAATTCAAATCCCTATGTTCCACCAAAGGGCAATATTCTAACTCTCAACATTATAAGGAGAGTTCTTCAAGTGATTCCAAATTGGAGAACGTGAATAGTATTGAAAAATAAAGAGAGGTCCCACGCTTCAATGAAAATTATGATCGGGCTTATGGGTTATCACACCGCATCTAATCAAAAGTTGGAAATTCAAATCAGGTATTTCTCAGGAGAACCAAACCCAAAACAAAAAGCACACTCCCAAGTGATACAATAGCAAAAACCCAAAAGGTAGTGGGGGTGTCACAACCTCTCATTGTATGGACATTACAACTCGAAGTAGGAAACTAATTCAAAGTGAGAGTGTATGAGTGGTCGAATTGGAATATGTTGAACAAGAAGATGAGGCGCAAGTTGAGGTGCCAAATGTTGATGAAGTTGAGAGAAATCCGAAAAAGGTGAAGGCTCAAGATAGGACCCATGAAAAGGTTGAGGAAAAAGTAATAGAGGCACCAAAACATCTAGCACGGACTCCTATACCTCCACCTCCATTTCCTCAAAGTCTAGCCAAAAGGGTTAATTAGAGAAAATTTGAGAACTTCTATGACATCTTTAAGAAATTATCAGCGAACATTCCGTTTATGGAAATTTTTCAAGAGATTCCCGGTTTTCCTAATTACTTGAAGTATTTGATCACGAAAAATAAGATCATCAAGAATGAAACAGTGAGTGTCACCCGCGAAATTAGCTTAATCATTTCATCTACCGCTGTCCAAAAGAAA
Source organism: Nicotiana undulata (assembly GCA_005239495.1). Classification (NCBI taxonomy): domain Eukaryota; kingdom Viridiplantae; phylum Streptophyta; class Magnoliopsida; order Solanales; family Solanaceae; genus Nicotiana; species Nicotiana undulata. The sequence continues at coordinate 3,165 of ML246865.1, forward strand.
GATGATCCAGGGGCCTTCGCCATTCCATGCACTATTAGATTTCGTGACGTTGCACAAGATCTTTATGATAATGGGGATAGCATCAACTTAATGCCTCTTGCCATCAACAAGAAAGCGAGATTGGAATGCCTAGGCCTACGAGTATGAGGTTGCAAATGGACAACCATTCGATAAAGCGACAGGTGGTGATAGGGGATGATGTGCTTGTGAAAGTGGGGAAGTTTCCCCTCCCCCGACTATGTTATTCTTGATTGTTTTGTTGATAAAGATATCCATATCATCTTATGTAGACCATTCCTTTCTACTGGGAGATCACTCATAGACTCATAAAGAAACGAGATTAAATTCTGGGATAATGACGAAGAGGTTACCTTTCAAGAAAATCGGACATGAAATTGCCAAATGCATACGGGAGTATCTCGGTACTTGATGTTGTTGATATGATAGAAGATGCCGTTAAGGTAAATATGGAAGAGGAATGCCTTGGTGAGGCATTGGCGGCGATTTTGATGAATTTTGATGGTGAGGACATATAAGGATATGAGGAGACGGTGAACGCATTGGAAGGGCTTGATTCCTACACTTATGCACCGAAGAAGATTTCTCTTTACTTGAAGAATAGAGCCACTCTTCCCACCAATCCTTCAATCATCGAGCTGCCACAACTTGATCTCAAGCCACACCCACCATACTTAAGGTATAAATTTCTTGTGTCTATTGAAACTCTACCCGTAATAGTTTCTTCTTTGTTAAATGATGTGCATGTTGAAAAATTATTGGAGACCTTAAGGGAGCATAGACGGGCCATTGGTTGGACAACAGAAAATATTCGTGGGATTCCCGTTGGTATTTGTGAGCACACAATGCTAATCAAGAAAGATAGAAAACCTAGTGTGGAGCAACAAAGGATGTTAAATCCCTCCATGCAAGAAGTGGTGAAGAAAGAAATTATAAAATGGTTGGATGCCAGGGTGTCTACCCCATTCCCGATAGTCCTTGTGTGAGTCCGGCGCAATGTGTGCCAAATAAAGGAGGCATGGCCGTGATTCAAAATGACAAAAATGAACTCATTCTAACAAGGAGGGTGGCCGGGTGGAGAGTTTGCATGGACTATCGGAAGCTCAATAGTGCTACTTGCAAAGACCATTTACCTATGCCATTATTGATCAAATGCTTGATCGGCTAGCAGGAAGGTCGTTTTATTGCTTCTTGGATGGTTACTCTAGCTACAACCAAATTAACCTAGCCTTGGGAAAGCAAGATAAGTCGACATTCACATGTCCGTATAGGACCTTTGCTTTTAGCCGGATGCCATTTGAGCTATACCATGCCCCGACCACCTTTCAATAGTGCATGATGTCGATTTTCTCGGACATGATGCACTATTTATTGGAGGTATTCATGGATGACTTCTCTGTAGTTGGTGATTCCTTCGAACATTTGATAATCTTAGGTAAGTACACAAAAGATGCGAGGAGACCAACCTTGTGCTCAATTGGGAAAAATGTACCTTTATGGTAGACGAAGGTATTGTTCTTGGCCACCAAATATCCAAGCACGACATTGAGGATGATTGAGAAAACATTGAACTAATTTCCAAGCTTCCTCCTCCTACCTCGATCAAAGGTGTTCAAATCTTTTTGGGGCATGTCGGTTTCTATAAGAAATTTATCAAAGACTTATCAAGGATTGCAAGCCCCATGTACAAGCTCCTTGAAAAGTATGCTAAGTTTGTTTTTGATAAGAAGTTCCTCAAGGATTTTGAGGATTTGAAAGCAAGGCTCACCACTATACCTATTGTTGTCACACCTGATTGGTCTCTTCCATTTGAACTTATGGGTGACGCTAGTGGTGTGGATACTGGGGAAGTGCTTAGTCAAAGACACAAAAAAATTATTCACCCTTTCTCTATGCAAGCAAGAATTTGAAGTCAAATATCAGAAGGTAACAGAAAATCAAGTTATGGATCACTTATCTAGGCTTGAAGAGGAAGGGAGACCAAAGAAAGATCTTGAAATCAAAGATGCCTTCCTAGATTAACAACTTTTAGCAATATCTAACACTTCAACTCCTTGGTATGCCGACATAGCTAACTTCTTGGTTAGTGGCCTTATCGCCGATGAATTAGAAGCTTATCAAAGGAAAAAGTTCTTGAGGGATTGTAGGAAATACTATTAGGAGGAACCCTTTTTATTTCAAATATGCGTCGACAACTTCATTAGGCGTTGTGTTGAAAGATGAGGTGACACTGCTCCTCAAAGAATGTCATGAGTCTCCAGTTGTGGTCACTACTATGGAAACTGTACTGCGGAAAAAGTGCTTGAACGTGGCTACTATTGTTCATCAATCTACCAAGATGAAAATCTAATGGTCAAGGTATGTGATTAATGTCAAAGACAAGGGTCAATTTCTAGAAGCCATGAGATTCCTATGAATTTTGTGATGGAGGTAGAGATCTTTGATGTGTGGGGGATCGATTTCATGGGTTCCCTTCTGAGTTCATACATCAAGATGTATATCTTGGTAGCAGTGGACTATGTCTCTAAATGGGTCGAAGCAGTTTCCTTTCCATACAATGAGGCAAGGAGTGTAACTGCCTTCTTCAAGAAGAACATATTTACACGGTTTGGAACCCCAAGTGCCATCCTTGTGCTTAGTGAGGTTGCTAAAAAAATATGGAGTTGCACAAGGTGGCCAGCCCTTATCATCTTCAATCCAGTGTTCAAGTTGATATCTCCAACAGAGAAATCAAGAACATTGTAACAAAAATTGTTAATGCAAACAGGACCAATTGGTCAAGAAAGTCAGATGATGCTTTGTGGGCTTATCAGACTGCATTCAAAACATCTATTGGAACATCACCTTACCAGTTGGTCTTTGGTAAGGCTTGTCACTTGCCAATGAAGCTAGAACACAAATCCATGTGGGCGTTGAAAAAGTTAAACCTTGATTGGCTGAAGCTGCTAATCTAATGATGACACAACTCAATTTGCAAGCCTAGGAGAATGCAGCCATGTATAAAGAAATGATGAATTCTGTTCATGATAATAAGATCTTGAAGTGGGAGTTCAAATCTGACGACTTGGTCTTACTCTTTAACTCAAGGTTAAAGTTCTTTACAGGAAAACTCAAGTCCAAATGGTCTAGTCTATTCACTAGTGCGTCTTCTTATGGCGCTATTGGATTAAAGTCCAAGGATGGGACTCAAACCTTCAAAGTAAATGTCCAAATGGTGAATCACTACCTTAGAACCATTGGAGAAAGGAAATTAATGGAACAATTCAAACTAAATGATGTTCATGTACCAACCTCCACAACTGGTTAGCCAACAAGGGTTAACATCGTCATGCTGTGACGTTAAATCAAGCGTTTCTTGGGAGGAAACCCTTGTATTGGAAATGATTTTGGTTAGATTTTTATTTTTGTAGGTTTGTTTGTCTTTGTCGAAAAATTAGATGTGTGTGTTTTAGAATGCATGGTACTCAAAATGCATAGAAATAGGAAATAGAGACGAAGGAGAAGAGAAGAAAAGTTAACTGAGCTTCAGATGTGTTTCTACGGACGCATAATGGTTTTACAGACAACAAAGTGGTCGCAGACATCATCAGACCTTACTAAAAACAAGCCCCTCAAAATACAGTGGAAGTCCAACTTTTGCGTACCGCAATACGACTTTGCGACCGCAGAGGCTACCGTATATTTGCCACGCACAACCCACGTGCTAGTCCATCGCATATAGCTTTTGCGACCGTGAAAGCTGTTTTGATATGGGAACCACAACACAGATCCCACATGTATTAAAACTTCATCCTATTGTCTTTTTTCTATTTCCGACCCCCCCACTCTAATCCGCAAAAAAAATCAGAGAAAAAGAAAACTAAAGAGAGGCTTGAATACACGAATCACTTAGCTTAGAGAATTCAATTGTACGTTGTTTGATCATAAATTATCAGCTCTCCTCAACTGATCTGGTATGTAGTTCTTCCTTTATTTTTGCTCTGTTGATTTTGTACTTACTTGTATCAGTTTTTCCCCCTCGTCCATGATACCCGTTCGCTCTCCCCTTTCTCCGTGTTTCATGTATTGGGTGATAATTTGTGGGGGGGGGGGGGGAGGGGATTTGTTAAGTAAAAAATTTGGGGGAAAAGGTGGGGGTTATGGTTTTTGGTTTTGNAGGGAATTGCTAAGTCAAAAATTGTGGGGATAATGCTAGGGTTAATGATTTGTGCTATTGGTTGTTGTGATGTTTGATGATGTATAGTGGGCTTTGTGAGTCGCAATTAGAATTGATAAATTGATGGTGGTAGTGTGTTAAAACTATGAAATGTTGTAGTGTCCATGCAGTATAAAGTAAAATTGAAGTCTCATGGTTTCTTCTGTTTCATATCTCAGTGAGAACGACGACTTCAACGGCCACATATTTGATTTGCGGACCGCAGAATCAACGCATATGTAAGGCAAGTTATATTCTTGAATGCTTGTGAAATGGTGACTCTACAGTTTATTCAACGATTGCGGAAATAATTTGCGGACCGAGAATCCGTCGCATATGTCAATAGGTGCAAGAACGTTTTGACGTTAAAATTCTACGGTGTACTTCACGGTCTGCACATCTGTTCTACGATTGCATATGCTACCCACAGAATGTGTTTTCCATTCATTTATTTACCATGTTTCACAAATGTTCTACAATATGCTCACTTCACTTTAATTGGAAGGAATGGAACCAAAGAAGGCCCAAGCATCTACAACACCTACAATAAGAGGAAAGAGACGGACTCGAGCTGTAAGTCCAACATCACAACAGCCCCAACACAAAAGGCCTGGCACATTTTTTAAATTCATCTGAGTTCGTCTCCCATTTTAAAGAGGAAGGGGCAGAACTTGACCTATTTCCACAAGTTGATCTCCATGTAGAAGCACGAAGAAAGAATGTTGAGGATACACTCAGATTTAATATCAACGGATCTTGGAGTAAATACAAAGAGACATTGTAGAAAAGGAAGATCCTCGAAGAAAAGCAGCTAAGTGTGAACACACTTAAAGAAAACTAACGGACTTAAAGAAAACCACCCGCGTGTGCTAGACAACATCCAGAATATGGGATGGCATTTCTTCACTGAACCACCAGGGGAATACAACGAGACACTTGTTAGGGAATTCTATGCTGCATATGGTGCTTCAATAACTAAGAAGCAAGTGAGGTGCTATACCCACTTGACCTCCATAACAGTCAGAGGAGTTGTGGTATCTTCTGGCCCTAAATCGATAAATGAAATCTATTTGGGGACTTGGCAACCAGTCACGTTAGAATATGATGCAAAAATGGTAAATAAGGAAGATGAGTGTGCTTGGGTAGCCTTTGTCATAGCTTAGGGGACTCCAACCTGGACTGTGCCAAGGCAGAAGATTCATAAGAGGGATCTCACCCAAGAAAGCCGGTATTGGCTTGGTTTTATCTATTCTCGCATACAACCAATGAGAAATGAGATTGACGTCAATCTAGAGAAGGAGATCCTCATTGATTCAATCATGTCGGGTTTCAAGATTGAGTTGGGGAAGATCATATTCCCCGAGATTGGGGTCCGGGCAAACCAAAAGGAAACTTTGCTTCCCTTTCTATGCCTCATCCATGCTTTGTGTGAAGACACAGAGGTTCCCTCACTTCCCAAATATGACTGCATGGTAGAAGCCACTCAATATGTTGACATTACTAGGTACAACACTACTGCAGAGAATGTGCTTGCTGAGAAACTAGAGCAACCAGCCATCCTTCCACCGACCTCATCCACTTCTGCAGCACCTGCCACCTCTTCAGCACCTGCCACCTCCACAACCACTTCTAGGCCGGCCACTTCTGCACCACCTTTTGCACTGCCTTGCATCTCCAAGCTTGGTCTATTGGCACATAATGCTAATGCCAAAGTAGATAAGCTTGCAAAATACCTTCCACTACTCATCAAACAATCATTTGCACCGCTCCAAGCCTCAGTAAGTGATCTTCACAAAAAACATCTATCATGTGAAGATTGATTCAAAAACTTTGAAGCTCGCCTTGAGAAGGTTGATCGACATAGAGATGGGGACATGCCTCAACTAAAAAAGGATGTTTTCAAGCTCAAGTTGGAATTGCATAAGATGCATATATTGGAGTTTGACCTCCCAACCCTTCTACCAGTGGAGGAGGAGCATGGCACTGGTACCTTCTAAGAACCAGCCCTTGATTTGGATTTCACGATCATCCTCTCAGTAGAGGAGGCACATGGTCCTTGCATCCCACAAGCTCCGGACCTGCTGCACACACTTATGACCATTCAGATGAGGAATCCATAGAGTCTCATGAGGAGAAGGACGAAGAGAAAGCTGTTGAGGAGGTTGATGATCAGACGGCTAGAAAAGGTAAACAAGTTTCCTTTATAGAGGAACAAGATGATGAGGAGGCATACATGCAGAGGGACGTTGACCATTTCCTCGAGGACATGGCTACCACCACTACCATAGAGCCATCATTGGATAAGACTAACAGTTTCCAGTTTTGGGACCCGGCTCCGCAGTTGGAGGATCCCACTACTTTGGTCCTAGACACCACTATCCACTAGGTTGTTCACTTCACTAACCCTTTAGTTTCAATTCCCGGCCCCATGGCCGCATTAGACAGTCCAGCCCCTCCTAGCTCTTAGTGAGCTCCAGGAAGCCCCTAAGCTTTGCTATTAATTTTTCAATGCATTAGAGACAATATAGGTTTCTCTGTTGGGGGTGGTATAGGAAGAAAACTTTTACAAATTGTACATAGATATTAGTCTTTACAATGTGGATAGTAATGAATTCCCCTTGGTTTTTCTTTGCCGGGTTCTTTTCCAGGGGTGTAATAATAGAACCATGACCGTAGTCATGAAACATTTTGACTTGTTTGGTGCTTTTGTTCGAGATTCAAGCATGTGATACAATTTTGTAAAATAAATTGTACCCTTCAAAGTTTGTGAATAAATAGTCATTTTTGTGAAATTGAAGCTCGTTCTTTGACTTTGTGCTTACATAGAATCTCAAAATCATGTGATGAAGCTTTAAATTTCCTTGTATTAATTTGAGGGCTAAAAATATGCCGATTCGACCATTTCATGTGTCATGAGTGGTGAAAATTTGTGAATAATACACGTTCTTAACTTGTAATATCTAGAACTTGCCCGGTTGGTTGGGTAATGCAAATATTAGGTTGATGATTGGTTGTTGAAATGATCTTAGGTATTCCTTGTGATTTCTAACTAATTTTTGACCAAATTGACCTCCCTTATGCATTTATTACTCTAGTTGTCCCCCATTGAGCCTTTAACCTTTCCTTTGGCTACCATACTACAAACCTTTATCCGTTTATGTGAAGTTACTCCCTTTTTTGAACTCGTCCTTCCGTGAATTTTATAGATGAGGTTTTAAGCCTAAGTTGTGGGTGTTGGTATCAATTGGAAAATATTAGAGGAATGTATTGTGTGTAAATCCTAATCTTTTGAGTTTCTGTCTTGTGAATCGAGTGACTATTTAAGTTAATAGCCAATGTACGTTAAACCAAAAGCTTCACATCATTCTAAGCCATGAAATACTCATTCTTCTAAATAAAATGGAGTGTTGAGAAAACGTGGTAAGGCAAGAGACTAGGAGGTGGTCATGAACTACAAGGTGGGTAGATAGTAGCAGTTAGATATCAACAAAGGAAATGTGTGTTATTCGAGAGAGAATTCGTGTAGCGTTAAAGGAGGGTATACTCACTAATTTCTCAAATATTCATCTAACCCATCCCAAAGCCTACACTACCAATTGTGAAAAGTCCTTTTTGGTCAACAGTCGATTATTCCTGAGGTAGCAACGAGTTAAAATAAGGGAAGCATATGAGCTAATACTTATAGCACTTGGCTTTTTTTCTGAGTGCACGAGTGTTTGATTATATCCCTTGTATATAATTGTATTTGTTGAGTTCAGGATTTTTCTTTGCTGTGAGGACCCGTAAATTGAAAAAGTTACCAGAAGTTAGGTTTCTCTAAGTAGGAGAAAAGTGAATATCTAGCTATTAGTAGCACTCTAACATTGCTTTTGAGGCTTGAAGATCACAAATTAATTCCTTGAAAAGTTAAATAATTTTTGTCTTTGCTAAAGGGCAAATAGGGAATTTACATTCTTGTTAGCTAACAGTTAGTAACATCCACGGTCATTGATGTTTTGTGATCAGTCGGACGTAAATTAATTTCCTAGTAGGGTAACATTTTAGTTGACAAGAAGGAGTTTAAGTCGGGGGTGTTGATGTGCGGTAGAAATGCGACACTTTTGATACTAATTTCAGAGACAACGCTCATCTTTTAAAGAATTGTAAGTCATTTCTTATGTAATTTTGGTGTTTTGCAAGAAATCGGACTTGAAGAGCCAAGAACATGAAAAAGATGACAAAAACCATGAAAAACGCATATTTGCGACAAATATGTAACCGCATAAGTGATGTGTGAACCGCATATCTATCGCAGATGTAACAAAATTTCAGTTTCAAGATTCAAATATGTGGTTCAATATGTGGTCGTATAACTTATGTGCAGACCGCAGAAGTATCGCACAAATGCAAGAGGAATTCTAGTGAAGACGAATCTGCGATCCATTATGCGGACCACTTAACTTATATGTGATGGAAATCTGGAACGACTGGAGATCGAATCTGCGACATTGCTAGTGATTTGTGGACCGCAGATCAATTCTATGGTCCATTTTGTGATCGCAAACTAATCTGAAGGTCTATGTTTGTCACATTTTATCCACGAATTTTGGGCCATTACAAATAGAATAACTAGGGTGTTTGTGTGGCATCTTGTGTGAATAAGGTCTGACATTGAAAGCATTGAATACACCACTTGTTTTGGAGCTTTTGGGAGAGATTCCAAGACTTTGTCTTCATTGTAAGATTTTAAGACTTTATTTAATGTTTTGTTCTTGCATTTAAGTATGAGTAGCTAACTTTAGATACTAAGGTGTTGGACCCTAAGTTGGTGTAATGTTAATGGGTGTTTACTGTTAAATATATATATATAATGGGTGGTTGATTTCTACTCATTTCTTATGCTTTATTTATGGTTAATGGTTGAAAACGTTAACTAGTGCCAATTTGCTTTATCTTTCACTTGGAAAAGTGGGTTAGGGTTTGGTAGAATTGAATAGCAAGAACTCATGGCTTTAAACCTTGTTTAATAAAATCGTTTAGGAATAAGTGGGTTCTACTTGGTATAAATTGGTTCCTGTTTATTTTAACTCTTTTATATTTGGAAAAATCATAAAGAGGAAATACTACCTAACTATTGGGTAGTCATTTAGGAACCATTTTCATATCAAAGGACCCCCTATTAATAATATATCATATTGACACTGATAACATTACATTCCATAGTGGGGGACACAACCTTGGTTTCTTAATCCATTTAATCAATTCTCTTAAAAAAATAGCTTCTCTTAACAAATCATAGTTATCAAACTCTTTCAAAACTAACAGAGTAGAATTACAGCTTTAGCCAAGAGACATACTATTCAAATAAACTTTTCACACCTATTCCCTATGGGTTCGACCTAACCTAGTTGGATTTATTATATTTGACATTGACCTCCATACACCATTTATATAAGTGTAATATGAGCGTATCATGTGCTAGAAGCTTTTATGCACCTGACGAACAACGTATTTCTGCCCTATCTCTATTCCTTCATCATATTTTCCATTGATGATATATTGGTGTATTCTCGCAGCCGGCATGGTCACGAGCAACACTTGAGGATCGTGCTCCTGACTTTGAGAGAGAAGAATCTATATGCTAAATTCTCCATGCGTGAGTTTTTGCTAGACATAGTGGCATTCATGGGCCACGTGGTTTCTAGTAAGGGATTTAATGTGGATCTAAAGAAGATTGAAGCAGTTCATAGTTGACCCAGACCGTCTACTGCTACTGAAATTCTGAATTTCTATGGGTTGGTTAGGTATAATTGCCTTTTTGTGGAGGGGCTTTTATCTATATCAGCCTCATTGACTAGATTGACATAGAAGGGTGCCGCATTTAGGTGGTCCCATGAGTGTATGGAGAGCTTTTAGAAGCTCAAGAGTGACTTGACTACAACTCAATTTCTAGTTTTTCCTTAAGTGTCAGGCTATCATTCAATATATTGTGATGATTAAACGACTGGAATTGGACGTGTTGATGCACGAGGATAGATTGATTTCTTATACGTAGCTTCAGTTGAATCCCCATGAGAAGACTTACCATGTACATGATTTGGATTTAGCACCCATTATTCACGTGCTCAAGATTGAGAGGTATTATCTTTATGGCATGTCATGTGAGGTGTTCACGTACCATAGCAGGCCTTCAACATTTATTCAAGCAAAAAGCTATCTTTGTTTGAGCTCATCAAGGTGCATCAGTATGATGACCCCACATGTTTGTCTTGAAGAACACTGTGCAACACGATTACACTAAGGAGGTTACTATTGGGGATGATAGGGTGTTGAGGCTGCAAGGTCAGATCTATGTTCCGAATGTGTGTAAATTGATTCTTGAGGAGGCCCATAGTTTGTAGTATTCCATTCACCCGGGTACCACAAAGAGGTACCATGATTTGAGGCATCCCTATTGGTGGTAGAGGATGATGAAGGATATTGTTGAGTATGTTGCTCTGTGTTTGAACTGTCAACAGTTGAAGTATGAGCATCAGAGCCCTGGTAGTTTACTTCAAACGCTTGATATTCCGGAGTGGAAGTTGGGGTGTATCACCAGGATTTTGTAAGTGGGCATCAAAAGACCTTGAGGAGATTTTATGTAGTGTGGGTTATTTTGGACAGACTAACCAAGTTTGCATACTTCATTCCAGTCATGACCACCTGCTCTTCAGAGCAACTGGGTAGGATTTATTTTTATGAGATTGTTCGCCTTCATGGTGTGATCGTGTCTACTATCTCGGATCGAGGAACCAAGTCCACATCATATTTTTGGATAATAGTGCAGCGAGAGTTGGGCACACATGTCCAGCTGAGTATAACATTTCATCCTTAGGAAGGCGGGCAATCAGAGCGCACGATTCAGACTCTAGAGGACATATTATGTGTATATGCAATTATTTTTGGAGGTTCATGGATAAGTTTCATCCGATAGTAGAGTTCGCCTGCAATAGAATCTATTTGTGGAGTATGCAGATGGTTCCTTATGAGGCGTTTATGTGGGAGGTGATGTCATTCTCCGGTTGGTTCATTTGAGCCTGGGGAGGCTAGGTTATTGGGCACTGATTTGGTCTGTGATTCTTTGGAGAAGGTGAAGTTGATTCAGGAGCAACTTCTTACGATGTAGTCCAGGTAGAAGAGTTATACTGACTGGAAGGCTTGTGATCTTGCATACATGGTGAGTGAGAAGGTTTTACTCATAATGTTTCCCATGAAAGGTGTGATGAAGTTCGAGAAGAAAGTCAAGTTGAGCACTATGTATATTGGCCCGTTTGAGGTGCTTGAGTGAGTGGGAGAGGTGTCCTACAAGCTTGCTTTGCCACCCAGTCAAGTAGGAGTTCACCTAGTATTTCATCTTTCTATGCTACGGAAGGGTTATGGAGAACCGTCATATGTTTTAGACTTCAACACGGTATAACTAGATGGGGATTTGACATATGATGTGGAGTCGGCAACTATTTTTGACCGGCATGTTCGAAAGTTGAGATCGAAGAATATAGCATCGGTAAAACGTTCATTGGAGAGGTCAACTGGTATAGGAGGATACCTGGGAGACCCATCAGGAGTTGCAGAGCGGATATCCTTACCTTTTTGAGACCCCATGTATGATTCTAGACCTGTTTGTGGAAAACATTTTATTTAAGAGTGGGAGAATGTAACAACCTGACCGGTCGTTTTGAGTATCTTAGTTGTGTTTCCCCTATTTGATGCTTTACTTATGTGTAATTGTAACTTTTTTACTTTTGGGGGTTGTTAGTTTTATTTTGGGGAGGTTTCGGAGTGAATTTGGACACCTAGTCCAAAGGTTGGAAGCTTAAGTTGTAAGAGTTGACCGGATTTTTATTTTCATGTAGATGATTCCAGAATGGTGCTTTGATGGTTCCAATAGCTTCATATTGTGATTTTAGACTTAAGTGTATGTTTGGATTTGGATTTGGAGGTCTGTAGGTTGATTTGGTGCTTTTTGGCAAAAGCTGGAAAGTTAAAGGTTTGGAGGGATCATAGGTTTGACCGAGAGTTGACTTAATTGATATCAGGTTTTTTCGTATCGAGAGTTGGAATAAGTTTGATGTGTCATTTGGGACTTGTATGAAAAATTTAAGGACATTCCGAGTTGATTTGATATGGTTTGACATGAGTTTCAGAAGTTTAAAGTTCATTAGTTCGTTAGGCTTGAATCGAGGTGCGATTCATGGTCTTAATGTAGCTTTATGTGTTTGAGACCTCAAGTAAGTTTGTTTCATGTTTTGGGATTGGTTGGAGTGATTGAACGGGGTCCCAGTGCCCTCGGGTGTATTTTGGATTGATTTCGGATCATTTGTGGAGTTGTTGGTCATGTTGGTTTTGCTTAGTCAAATATGTTTTTATTTGTGAAAAAGGTACCATAGATGCAGAGCTGCAGAAGCGACCAAGTGAGCGCAGGTGCAGATTTGGTTGGAGAGGCTATTAGGTGAGCGCATGTGCAGATGCAGTAAGTCGGTAGATGGAGGGAAGTTACAGATCCGATGATTTGACCGCGGAAGAGGCACCACAGCTGCCGCTAAGTAACCACAAATGCGGGATCACTCGCAAACTTTATATTTCGAAGGGTTTGGTCATTTCCTCATTTTTGGAGTTGTGGAGCTCGGTTGGAGGTGATTTTTGGGATACATTTTGCTAAAGTTGAATAGGTAAATGAATAATATTTAATTTTGATGATAGATATACATTAACCATGGATTATTGCATAGTTTATGTGAACTTAAGGTGAAATTTGGAGATTTATAACTATGGTTTTGGAGAACAAGTATTGATGAATTGAGGGCCGATTTGAGGTTGAATTTGGGTGAAACACATATATTTGGACTCGTACCGGAATAGGTATTTGAAATTTGTGAGTTTTGTCAGGTTCTGGGGTGAAAGCCCGGGGTTGACCTTTTGAGTTATCTTTGCATGATTTATTCAAGATATTAGTTTTATCATATGGAATTGTTTCTGATGGCTTTTATTGATGATATGAAGTTATTTTGACTAGATCGAGTCGCTCGAAGACTGATTCGTATGGAAAGGGCATTTTCGAGTATTTATTCTCGCGTTTTGAGGTAAGTAATATATATCTAGACTTTGATTTAAGGGTAATTATCCACGAGAACTATGTTATATGAGATGTGTTGGGCTGACGCATGGCTAGGTGACTTGCGTGTGTGCGTTCACCTGGGTATTCATAATCTGAGTGGATTGTAGATTATTATGGGACTTGTTCGATTATCATGCCTCGTTATATCCGTGTTTTCTCTACTTGTGTAGTTATTTGAGATGATTCATGTTAGAATCATGAATAGGCTATGTGCTAACTTGTTTGACAGGGCAATTCTTGTTGTTTTGAGCTGTTTGCCTTGATTGTAGTCATACTCTTAGTTATGATGCTATATCCGTGTGTGATATCTATGTCTCAATGCGTTCTTTTTTTGATTTCTCACAAGTTGTTGATGCCTCATATGTGTAACATAGTTGAACTAAGTACCATAAGATGTGGTTAACTGAGAGTTGAGTGGTTGATGAGTGGGCTTGGACCACAAAGCCGATTTGTAACAATCCGATCGGTCGTTTTAAGATTTAAGGTTCCGTTCAATGGTTATACCTTGTGGATGTATGCATAATTTGTTATAGCTAGTTGAGGACTATATAGTGTGTTTATGTGAGGATGTATTTAACAACCATGTTATAACAAGGGAATTATCAGAATCTCATTATCTATAACTAGCATCACTCACAACATGTACTTTATTTTCTCCAGTAATATAACCAAACCGCTTTCTAGAATTAATAAAAAGCAAAGAAGACCTTGACCAAGCAAGATATGTACCAGCTCCTTCCAAGTTTAGCGCACCAATTTGTGAAATAGTATTGTCTACAGAACTAGTAACTAATGCCTTTTAGTCTCCTAATTATAAAAAATAATAGTTCAAGCAAAAAAAAACTTTTCTACAGAATCAAGGAGTAGTGAACCTGGTTACTCTTCAGAGAAGAAAAATGGGGAGATCAAGCTAAAAATAGGTTTTTATATGTTGGAACAGTACATCTGTTGCTCCAAATTGATGAAACTGATAAGGTAGGCTCGAAATGTGTCGGCAACACCCAGGAAGAAAAACAATTCCATAAAATATTACCAGAAAAAAGGTACACGCGCTGGTGCAAGAGGAGGCTTTTGTTGGTGTTGGTTTTAGAAACATTATGACCAGAAAAGGGCCTGTGTTTCTAACAGCCACAAGGAGGGAGAAAAACCCGACCTCTTTGATACAAAAGAAACCCTAGCATTGCAGAAGGAGCTAAATCACATATAGAATGCAACAATGACTTTGATACCATGTTGAATTTGAGAAGAAGAAACTGGTTTCTTTGTATATTGCAATATCTATACAACCTATGGAATATGATATTTATATAGTCAGTCCTATCTCTAATTTAGAAAAGACAATCAAAGATAATAATGCTAATTATAATCATATTATTAAGCTGATTGAATAATATCCCTATTAAGCTAATCAAATCACTATAATTAAGATAATCAAATGTTCAATATTTTTTGAGAACTATTATTAATAGGTCATCAATTCTAGAGTTTTAAGTTGATTGAAGAGTAAGGGTAATGGCGTTAGTCTCCTTAGTTACCGGATTGTAACATAAAGTTTAGCTACAATTAGGTCGATTGTTGAGAAAGGGTTCTGGAGTTAGCCTCCTTGGTTTTAGAGTTGTAACATAAAGCTTAGCTGCAATCTAGTTGATTGAAGGGGGAAGAATACGAGAGTTAGTCCTGTTGTTTTTTGAGTTGTAACCTAAAATTTCTCTTTGAAGTTAGTAAAGCTTTGAAGTTAATCCTACAAGGGTAGGTCATGGATTTTACTCCCTTGTGCAAAGTTTTTTTTTTCTGCATAAACATAATTATGTCTTTAAATCTGCATTTTCTTAGCTATTTGTGTCTGAATCAGGTGCGTCGAAAAACCAGGTTCTTTGACTCGAGAATATTGGGTACGACACAATTCACCCCAACTATGTTGTGTCTAGGTGCATCCTAAAATTAAAATTGGTATCTTAGTAGGTTCTTTCAACTAAATTCTAACACCTTGAAAAGATCTGATATGGTTGCACCTCCCAGCTTTCAAGAAGGACAACAAATCACAAAACCACCAGTGTTCAATGTAGAATAGTATGGATGGTGGAACGAAAGGATGCAGGACTTTCTGATGATCAAAGATTTGGAGCGTTATAATATTTTCTTATTTGGTCCTTAACGAACCCCTAACAAAGAATGGGAAGGGAGAAAAAATTGGTCCTAAAGCCAGCCAACATTACATTGATGAAGATGTCAAGGCTGTTTAGAAAAATGTTGAGGCCAATGATCATAATATATGGCATTGGGCCTGATGAGTACAATTGAATTTTTGCATGTATAAATGCTAAGTAGATTCGGGATGCCTTGTAAAATGATCACGAAGGTTCATATTAGGTCAAACAGTCTAATATTGACATGCTCTCAATGTAGCATAAACTTTTCAAGATGAAAAAGGGATCTATCAAAGTGATGCATACCAGATTTACGACAATCACAAATGACTTGAACTCTCTTGGAGAAATTATGCGTATCAATAATCTTGTGAGAGAAATTCTAAGTGTTCTGCCGGCTTCCTGGGTTAGTAAAGTTAATGAAATTTTTGAAGTTGGGATCTTGAGTCACTGGCAATGGATGATTTCATTGGAAACTTAAAGACCTATGAGTTAAAGAAACATCAAAATCGTGAGATGGCTGAACCTCGCAAGGATAAGAACCTGGTTCTCAAGGACACTAAAATAATGTGAATTGATTATAATGATGATGATATGGCATTACTGACATGCAGGTTCCAAACATTGACTAGCAAAGGTGGATTCCAAAAAAAGAATAGTAACTCTAAATCTAAGGCTCTAGAAAAGAGCAACAATGATGAGTGATACAAGTGTGGCAATCTTTATCATTTTGTTAGGTAATGACCAATGTCGCAGATCAATTAGAAAAAGAATAATCCTGATAAAGTGAAAGAACATAAGAATAACTAGGTCCTTGATTGAAAGTTACAGAAGAGGACATCATATGATATTGTGAGAAAGATACTAGCTACCACGGAAAATACCTCCATTGGTGAATCAGATGATGAAAGTGATGAGGAGGATCAATCCATGATGTCCATATATGATTGTAACTCAAATAATGAAAACATCCTTTCATTGATGGCAAATTCAGATTTAGAAGTGAAAAATCATCAAGCTGCAGTACATGTTTTTGATCTTAATGAAAAGGTTCAAACTTACTCTAAAAAAACTGGTTTCTTTAATCAAGATTTTGATTGATGCATATCATTGTCTTGACGCTGAAAGGAACAAATCATATATTAATATGCTTCTATTAATTTTGATAACAAAGACTTATAAGTAAGTTAAGAAAACTTGAAAAGAATTGTTAAAGATCTAAAGGATCAGGTTCTTACTTTAGGTAATGAAAAATCAGTTTTAGAGAATGAGAATAAAATTATTCTTTATGCATCTGCTAAGAAAAGAGACACGCTAGTGAGATTCAAGAAAACCTAGAGAAGTAATTGAAAATGATAAATTCTCAACGTAAAAAAAGCAGGTTGCTTTAGGAGAATCTAAATAAGACTAAATATGATCTACACAGATCACTTTGATGGACCAAGTCCTCAGAAGTGTTACAACCTTGCATGAAATTCATAATAGAAATATACAAGGACTAGGACATAAAGAGATTAAAGGCCAGATATAATCTCAAAAGTAAGTATGTCCCTACCGTCGATCATACACACTATAGTAACAATAGTTACTAAGGCTAAGTATCAAGCAACTCAAAAGAATGTTAAGTTTGTTGAGAAAAGTAAAAGTATGAAACCTAGTTCTTCTTTGAAAATACTAGACAGCCATGAATTCGATTCATCCTTTGGCTCAAAGAAAAGGACTCAAGCTTGTCTGGGTTCCTAATTCTAGCACCTAATTTAGTTTTGCAAGCTAAGGTGAGAAGAAGCAACCAATTGTAGTTTTTGGTTTTGTAGAGTGGTTGCTCAAGGCACATAACTAGAAAAAAAAATTCCTCTCACTGACAACCTTCAAAGGAGAGATTATGGCATTTTGTAAGAAAGATGAATTTGTTATTATAGGTAATTTTGGTAAGTCCTAATCCATGCGATTGAAGCTATGTATTTTATAAATGGCTTGAAATATAATATACTAAAGTGTGTGATAAAGGAAGTTAGGTTCCACTCACTTTTGTATTTGTACCGTAACTAATCTAAATTCTAAAAATCTGGTTCTCAAAGGAGAAAGGTACAAAAATGTTTACAAAGTTGATGTTATGTCCTTGTCATGGAATAAACTAACATGTTTTAAGGTTTCAGTTGACGGCTCTTTACTATGTCATATGCTTCTAGGACATGCAAGCTTCTCACTATTGAACAAACTAGTGACAAAGGACCCGGTTCGTGGTCCGCCATAATACATGTTCAAGGAAGATAATGTAGCTTGTAATAAAAGTAAACATGTGAAGTCGAAAAAAGTGGTAAGTACTTCACGACCCTTGGAGCTATTACTTATGGATTTGTATAGTCTAATGAAGGTTCAAAATAGAGAATGAAATAGGTATGTGTTTGTAATTATTGATGGCTATCCCAAGTACTCATGGAATTTTGTTTCTTTCTTCCAAAGATGAAACATATGATATTCTTGTTATGCATTTAAATAAAGAAATTGTAAAGAGACATGGATAGTTAACTTGCTAACATTAAGTCTGGTCATGATATTGAATTCAAAAATGCTAGTTCTCTTGAATAATGTGTGAATCATGGCATCATAATATTTCTACATACAGAACCCCACCCCCCCCATGGTACAATTGAAAGAAAAATAGAACTCTAGAGGATATAATAAGAACCATGTTAATTGCTAGTGGTTCCAAAGAGTTTCTAGGGTGAGGACATGAAAACTGCATGTTGCATAGATAATAGGTGTGTGATTTGACTTTTGTTGGACAAGACCCCTATAAGTTACTAAAAGTCATAAAACTCAATATAACTCATCCAATAGCTTCTTATTGTGGGTGTATTGTGCATCGTTATGGAAAATAGGCCTTAGGTAAGTTTGATGCCAAAAGTGATGAAGGTTTATTTAAGTATTCATCACATACTAAGACATATAAAGTGTATAATAAAATATTTTGATGTGTTGAAGAAAGTTTTCATGTGATTTTTTATGAAGCTGGTCACTTGGATGAGAATGTTTTGCAGGATGATGAAGATGATTGTGAAATCAGACTCATAAGAAAGCATTTTGATTGACCAGATCCAAACAGCTAGAAAAGCATTGTTGAAAAAGGAAAGACGGTGAACGAATCGGGTCCTCTTGAAGCCGATCATGATGTACAACAGACTGGGAAACCAAACATGTTATTTTAAGAAAGATTGGTGATAGTGAACATAGTTCCTCTACTGATCAAGAAAGAAAAATTCTACTCAAGGCATCCAAGTAAAATTGGCAATGCACTATTTCTAAGAAGGAAGTGAGGCTGCACATCATTCAATTCAATCTATTTTTTTGAATCTAAATAATACAATAGGATTTATTTTTGAAAGTTCTTTTTCTATTTTTTTATAAATATACTACTTTTGATAAGCCATTGTTTGGTTTATTTTGAAACTCTTCGAAATAATTTTATTTTTCCTTTTAAATTTTTAGAGGATGATGGGAAATGAATTTGAGATGAGCATGATAAAAATACATCTAGGAAATACTCAAACAGTTTGAGATGGATAATGCGAAGACAATCAATGTCACGACCCAAAACCTATGGGTTGTGATGGCGCCGGACACCACTGTCAGGCAAGCCGACCCCTTAATCAGTTGGAACACTTTCCTGTTTAACATTTTAGAATCTAAGCCTGTTCTTTCATTTTTATTATTAAATAAATAAATTTCGTAATTTAAATACGGCAAGAAACCAACTTAATACAATTAAAAAAATACCAAGACATCCCCAGAACCCGGTGACACAAGTCCATGAACAATTTCTAAGAATTTATACAATTATAAAATGCTTGTCCGAAAAACAAATTGGACAAAGGCAATAAATATAAAATGTAAGTACACAGAAGGGAGACTCTGGCAGCTGTGGAACGCCTCTGGATGAATGCAGCCCGTATAAGTCCCCAAATTTATCAATGTACTATAAAAGTACATGTGCAACAAAATGCACAGAAAGTGTAGTATGAGTACATATACATATATGTACCCAGTGAGTATCCTGTCTAAACGCGAAGGAGTAGTGACGAGAGGTCGACTAGATACTCACTAAGGTCCAGCAATATAATATATGACGAGATATCGCTAAAGCAATAGGCATGTGAGACAGTAAACAACAAGTACATAGCAAATAACGTAATCCAGATAATAACTGAAAAATAAACAGCAAAGTACCAAAATCTCCTCTTAACCAATACCTGACAATCCAGTTATAAGTGACTCAGAACTCAAGTGATCATACACATACCAGGACAAGACAACTGACCGGAGTCGTAAAGGTGGTCATAAGGACTAAGGTCATAAGCTAACCCACGATCGCGAATCATTCCTGCGACTCGCGTGCTGACTCGATAATAATAAGCTAACCCACGATCGTGCATCGTACCTGCGACTCATGTGCTGACTCGATAATGATAAACTGACCCACGATCGCGCATCATACCTGCGACTCATGTGCTGACTCGATAATAATAAGCTAACCCACGACCACGCATCATACCTGCGACTCGTGTGCTGACTCGATAATGATAAGCTGACCCATGATCGTGCATCACACCTGCGACTCGTGTGCTGACTCGATAATAATAAGCTAATCCACGGCCGCGCATCATACCTGCGACTCGTGTGCTGACTCGATAACAAGTGCGTATATATAAGTACATATGTGTACCAACTCAACAGTGAACTCAATAGTTATGTGCCAATACCACGGATAGTCAACTGGGATTTAAATCATAATGTTTCACTTTTCCATATCACCTCAACAGTAATGACAACTCATAACACATACAAAGATACAAATAGGGCACATATAGGCATGCTTGTGATTCCTAAAGCTACCCGACATAGCAATATAGTCGCCACGTACAGACTCTCGTCACTTGATATGTGCGTGGCCCCCACAACATGTATACATAGCAATAAGGAACCTATGGGGACATTTCCCCCTTACAAGGTTGGAAAGGAGACTCACCTCGCTCCGAAGTTCCATAACCGGCTTTCAAGCCCTTCCGACGACTCCAATGGATGCACAATGCCCACAAACTAACCAAACAACGACAAACCAATGAAAATATACTCTAATATTTGCTAAAATTTCAGATTATATAATTTCCCAACTCCGCTCAGTGAATTGACCAAAATGCCCTCGGGCCCACGTTACCGGATTCTGAAATTTCTTGAAGATAATCTCTACCTGAGGCTTTACTAGTTCAATCACACAATTTACTCCAATATTCATGCTCAATTCGTGGCTAAAATCAAATTTCATCAATTCTAGGTTTCCTTGCAATTTTTTCACATTTTTCCCAATTTCTCATATCAAATCTATGTAATAAATCTTGTATTTAACTTGTAAATAAGTAGAAACAACTTACCTTTGATGCTTGATGAAATCCCCCTTGAAATGATCTCCAAAATTATCCAAGCCAAATGAAAGAAATGGCCAAAATTCGTGTTTAAAGAATCTGCCCCTGCTTCATTGATTTGTACCTTGCACTTGTGCTGCACAGGTTGTACATCCTATTAAGATTCCCTTGTTGAACACCTTCTGTTAAAACACCCATACCATCTTGTAGAAATTTCCAAATGAAAGAAATGACCAAAATTCGTGTTTAAAGAATCTGCCCCTGCTTCATCGAAGATCTTTAATTTGATAGGTTGTACACCATATAACTCATTATATATCCCGAGATATGAGCTTCTAAAGTCGGCTCCATGCATCAGAAAATTATGGCGAAACTGCTCCACCAGCTATATTCAATCGGTCATAACTTTTTGCACAAAACTCCAAATGACAAATGGTTTAATGTTCTGAAAACTAGACTTCACTATCCACAACTTTTCTGTTTTGCACATTCTCATATTCCTTATATATTATTATATATACACTTCCAAAGTTAGCTCATCGACGCACAATTTGCTGTCCAAAACAATGCAGCAGAAATTTTCTGCAATTTTTCCTTCTTTTTTTTGTCCGAAATTCATTCCGTTAACCATCCAAAATCCACCCGAGGCCCTCGGGACCTTAACCAATTATACCAACATGTCCCAAAATATGATACGAACTTGCTCGAGGCCTCAAATCACATCAAACAACGCCGAAATCTCAAATCGCACTAAAATTTAAACTTTATGAACTTTGAAATTTCAAACTTCTACATCCGATGCCGAAACCTATCAAATCATGTCCGATTGACCCCAAATTTTGCACACAAGTCATATTCGACATTATGGACCTGCTCCAACTTTCGAAAATGGATCCGATCTCGATATCAAAAAGTCAAACTATCGGTCAAACTTCTCAAAAACCTTCAAATTTCTATCTTTAGCCAAATGACTTCAAAATGACCTCCGGACATCCGAATTCACTTCCGATCGCGATCCCAACTCTAGAATCACCACACGAAGCTATTTCCAGTCTCGGAATCCCAAACGGACATCAATATCATTAAAATGCGCTTCAAGCCAAACTTAGGAAATTTCTTCAAAAATGCCGACTTCCACAATATATACTGAAACGCTCTCGGGTTATCCAAATCCCGATCCGGACATACGCCCAAGTATGAAATTACCATACGAACGTGATGGAACCTTCGTATCTTGATTCTGAGGTCGTTTACTCAAAATTCTAGTCTTACTCAATTTCTTCAACTTAAGGCTTCTGAAATGAGAATTTTCCTTTCAATTTAATTCCGAACCTCCTGAATTTCAACTCTGACCATACACACAAGTCACAATATCCGAAATGAAGTTGTTCATGACTCCCAACTGTTGAACGACGTGTTGGATCTCAAAATAACTGGTTGGGTCGTTGCAATCAATACTCCTGTTGCCATTGCTATTTGGATGGAAATGGACAAAAGAACCTGACTCATCTGTTGAAGAAAAGAAGCATAGGTTCTGGTGGTATTTTTTACTTAGTGGTACATGCTGATACAAATTATGTCGGGTACTTGGTAAATGGAAAGAGCACATTCGGGGATGGCTCACTGTCTAGGTTTGTGTTTGATCTCTAGGGCGATAAAAAAGAGAAGTCCGATGGCTTTATCAATTGTAGAAGCTGAATATACCATTTTTGCATTGTGTTGTGCATAATTGATATGGATCAAACAACAATTAAAAGATCTTGTTGTGATGAATGAACAACTTCAATTATTTTACGATAATACAAGTGTTTTGAACATGGAAAAGAACCCGGTTAATCATAAAAGACAGATATATAAATGTTAGACACCACCTTTGGAGAGACAATATGTAAAAAGGCCACATGTATGGAGTTTTGCAAGACTGATGAGCATATTGAAAAATATATGTACCACAACTTTAAATGGGGATCACTTTGAAAGAAATTGCTTAAAGTTTGATTTGATAAAGAAGAGTTGGACATGTTCTACATTTCCTCAATGATTGGCTATGTTGAAATAAAGTGTCTATTATGTCTAAGTGTTCCAAAAATATCTAACTAAGTCTTACACTGTAACATGTATGCACGCAAGTCATGGTCATGATGCCTACATGAGGTCTAATGATATTATCCCTATTCTCAAGTGGACGCTTAGCCATATTAAGGGAAATCAGTAAAAGAAACCGGTTCTTTTGACGTTCGATTTCTTACCTCCTTTCTAACATTGGTAGTATAAAATTGTTAATTCTCACATCTTTGAATCATGTTCCTGCACCCAATTTAATCTTATCCGAGTCTAAAAGTTAATTCTGACTTCCATTAGTTCGCATGAAAGGGGGAACATGTTTCAAGGTTGTATGTCTTTCCGTGTGAGTCGCCTTAACTCTAGACAAATTAGAAGGGTTGCTTTAGCTTTTTTTCAAAATTGAGTTATTTCCTTCTCCATCGAGAAACTCGATCCTCAACAAGAAAAGCTTTCCAATTTGTGTTTACTCAATATATTGCACCAAATTTGTTGGTGATGCTTCATCCATTGAGCCCCTAATTGATATTCTTCAAAATCCTACTTCTGTCCAAGAACCAAAGTTCTAGAGCCCTGTGTCCCTAGAACCGAAATCATGGCATATTGAATGTTCTGATGATCATGATAGTTAGAAATCATACCCTAAAATTTCTGGAAAGGAAGAAACAGGTTCTTAGGGGAATATACAGAAGTTAGGGTTGATGATATACGAGCTCAAGAAGAATATGAAAATACTCCCAGTATTGTCCCTAGTGGATATGTCTTTGACGAAAAAACACCTTTTAATGTGCAATATGATGTGAGTAATATTACAAAAACAACAACAACAACGACCCAGTGTATTCTCACAAGTGGGTTCTGGGGAGGATAGGATGTACGTAGCCTTACCCTTACCCTAAACGGGCCGAATGACTATTTTTGATAGACTCTCAGCTAAAGAAAAAGATGAAAGAAGAACTGATAGCATGTAATAATAATACAAGATATTTAGCAATTTGATACTAAGATGACAAAATAAAAGATGAAAAAAGAACTAATAACAAGTAATAGCAATACAAGATATGTAGTACTAGCCATCTAAGGGTAAATTAATACCATACTAACACTAATACTACTAAATTAAGGAAGACAAAGGGAAATACTTGTCGCCCAACTAACCTTCTACCCTAATAATCAACCTCTACACCCTCCAATCAAGGGTCATTTCCTCGGTAAGCTCCAGCTGTGCCATGTCTCGCCAGATCACCTCTCTCTAAGCTTTCTTAGGCCTACCTATACCCTTTCTCTTACCTCCAGAGGACAACCTCTCACACCTCCTTATTCGGGCACCTGTGCTTCTCCTTTTAACATGCCCGAACAATCATCTTATCCTCCACGGGGACCACTTTCACCGTGTCCCTAATAACTTCGTTCCTAATTCTATCTAACCTAGTATGCCCACACATCCATCTTAACATCCTCATTTCAGCTACATTCAACTTTTGGAGAAGGGAGTTATTGACTGGCTAACACTTTTCCCCATATAACATAATCGATCTAACCACTACTTTGTAAAACTTTCTTTTAAGTCTCAATGGCATATTCTTATCGCACAAGACACAAGAAGCGAGCATCTACTTCATCCACCCCGCTCCGATACGATGTGTGAAATCCTCATTAATCTCCCCATCACTCTAAATTACAGACCCCAAATAATTGAAACTCTCTCTCCTAGGAATGACTTGAGTATCAAGCCTCACATCCATGTTCACTTCCTGGGTAACGCCGGTGAGCTTGCACTTCAAATATTCTGTCTTATTCCTGCTCAACATGGAACCTTTAGACTCAAAACTATGTCACGTGCAAATAACATACACCATGGCACCTCCCTTTGAATTTGTTGTGTCAATGCATCCATTGCCAAGGAAAATGGAGACGGGTTAAGTGTTGATCTCTAATGCAACCCTTCTCCACTGGAATGTACTCAGAGTCTCCTCTTACTGTCCTTACCCGTGTATTAGCTTTATCGTACATCTCCTTGGTGTGAGTAATATTAGTGATAAAATAGTTGAGATGGATAAACAGATATAAGTGAGAAAAGTTTTTAACGTGGGAACTAGCAGTAGAGAGGAAAGTTTCCCCAGGAGCCCCTAGCAATTAACTAGGTTTGTTGGCCCATGTCACTGAATGGGTTTTGAAGATTGACAAATAGTGACAAGTTGAACCAGGTCCATCAGAGCAGATACATCTGAATGAAGCAGTTGGCACACGAATCGTACAAGTCTAGGAGATGTCAGTGATTGCTGAGTATCAAAGAACTAAGAGAATGTCTCCTAATACGAAAAGGTTGCAAACTGATAGAAATGAGAGAAGTTGATTTCAGCTAGGACAGAAATAGAGGAAGGAAGTTGAGTTACATTCGAACTCATTGACACAAGCAAAATTGAACTCAACAACTAACTCTATAAATATTCAAAGGATTACTGCTGAAATTACGAATGCACGAAGATCAAATTGAATCAAGTTCTGAAAGAAAAAATTCCCAGGATATTTGCAAGAAGAAGTACTGTGCAAAGGCTACAGTTCAACTAGAACAAACAGTTCCATCGTCTAAGTGTTGAGTCTAGTTGATGTGTAGTAGGAGTTTTAACATTGTATCTTTCAGCTTACTTAGAAGCAATTGTAATAGGTACAAATTATTCAAGTTAGAGTTAGCTTGAATTCTGTAGAAATTAGCTAGAGGCTAGTTGATACAAAGAGGATTAGAGTTAGTCCTAGGATTACAAAAGAGTTTATTTTGTAAGTTCGTTTGGATCAGTGGTTTTAGTGAAGTGTTTGAGCAAATCCTACTGAGGAGTAGGTCGTGATTTTTTCACCTTTTGAGCCAGGTGTTTTCCACGTAAAATCCCTGTGTCTTTAATAATACTACTTTATTATTCCGCAAACAGTAGTAAGTAGTATACTAAGAAGAACCAGGTTCTTCTTATTAGACAACACTTAAAAATTGGGTACTGTACAATTAACTTATAATATTGTGTAGTATTGAAGTCTAAAACAACAATTGGTATCAGAGCGGGTTATCCTTGAAGAGGCTAACACCTAGGAAAAGATCAAGATGAGTGCACCACCTGGGAATTGGGAAGGTCAATCAACTGCAAGGCCACCACTCTTCGATGGCCAGTACTACTCTTGGTGGAAGAATAGAATGAAGGATCACCTTATTGGAGAGGACTATGAACTATGGGACATAGTCACTGATGGACCACTTGCAACAATGAAGAAAACTGCTGAAGGAGTAGATGTGCCTAAGACTAGGGCTGACTGCACAACTGAGGATCTGAAGAAATGGGAGAAGAATTCCAAGGCCAAAAAGTGGGTAGTGTGTGGACTAGCCTTGATGAATATAGTAGAATCAAAAGATGCACCACTGCCAAGGAAATCTGGGATACTCTACTAGTGGCTCATGAAGGAATATCTCAAGTGAAGAGGTCTAGAGGTATATTGTTATACTCTCAGTATGAAAACTTCACTATGAAGGAAGGAGAAACAATTCAGGAGATGTACACAAGGTTCACAACCTTGACTAATGAACTCAAGTGTGATGACCCAAAAGGTCATCCTAAGTAATTCTAGCTAAATCTGTATTTCGAGACCCTGAAAGCCTTCGTTAATCTCACCTCGATATGCGTGCACAGCCCGGGCGTGTAGTCGGGAAGTCTTTTTGTTGAAATTTGATGAAAAATGGAATTTATGATAATTAAATGAATAAAGTTGACTATGGTCAACATTTTTGGTAAACGGACCCCGACCCGTGATGTGACGGTCCCGGAGGGTCCGTAGGAAAATATGGGACTTGGGCGTATGCCCGGAATCGAATTCCGAGGTCCCAAGCCCGAGAAATGAATTTTTAAAGAAACTTATTTTCTGAAAATAATAAAGAAATTTGAATAATTATGTGAAAATCATGTTACCGGGACCGTATTATGGTTCCGGAGCCTGGAACAGGTTTATTATATGTTACTTGTCTTATCTGTGAAATTTGGTGAAAAACGGACATGAAATGACGTGTTTCGGATTAAAATTGGAAAAGTTAAGCTTTATGAAGTTTTAAGAAAATTCTAAGAGTTTTGAGGTTTGATTCGATGATTTTGATGATATTTTGGTGATTTAAATGCTTGAATAAGTCTGTAGGATGTTTTGGGAGTCGTTTGTGAGTTTGGGTTTGAGACCCGAGGGCTCGGGTGAGTTTCGGGTAGCTAACGGGGTGTGAAAAGAAGGAAAAATCTGGTGTTTTTGATGATTTGCTGGTGTCTTGTGTAATACCCTTCGCGAACGCGGCCAAGGGCTCGCGAACGCGAAGGGTAATTATTGTGGGTTCAGATTTTACTCTACGCGAACGCGTAGAGGGAGACGCGAACGCGGAGCACTGGACAATGCTTCTACGCGAACGCGTCCCTAGGGGTGCGAACGCGCGTTAGGCTGGGGTCTGGGGGGCTAGGTAGTTTGTTCTTCGCGAACGCGGCCCTAGGATCGCGAACGCGTAGGACAGTGGAGTCAAACCTACGCGAACGCGGCCAAGGACTCGCGAATGCGTAGGTCAGGTTAGTCAACCCTTCGCGAACGCAGCCAGGGGCCCGCGAACGCGAAGGGCATTTTGCCTTGTTATTAAAATACCCCAAAAACAGAATATCATGCAGGATTTTCATAATTTTCACTTCCTTCTTCTTCTCCAAGCCCCATTGAAGACCTCCAAGCCATTTTTTCCTCCATAACCATTTGGGTAAGTGTTCCTAACACCAATTGCTTCCATTTTCCTTCCCTAATCACTAGAACCTAGGCCTAAAATCATGAAAACAAGGTAGCAATTATGGTTTTTTGGGTAGAGTTAGGTTTATGGAATTTTTGGGAATTCAACCTCGTTTTGGGATCGGATTCTAAAGCAAATTGTATATTCGGGATCGTGGGGTTATGGGTGATCGGGTTGTGGTCTGAGCCTCGTGTTCGGACCAAGCGGGCCTGGGGTCGAATTTTAGTATTTTTGGAAGAATAGTAGAAAATGTATAATTAGGCTTCGAAATTGGTTTATTGAGTTTTTATTGATGCTAATTAATCCATTATGTCTAAATATTACCGATTCAGAGTTGGATTCGAGAGGGAAGGCTGTGATTGAGGCTTGACTTGCATTTTTGGAGTCGAGGTAAGTATTTCGCCTAACCTTAGCTTGAGGGATTAGGTATAGAGTCTTATTTTCTATGCGTAATTCATGTCCAACGTATAGGCGGGGTGACGAGTGCCTATATGTTGCGGTCAAGCATGCCCGTGAGTCAATTGTGATGAATCATACCGTGTTCTTAATATTCTCTGTACTATGAGTAATTGGTGATTTAGAAGTGATACCTTGATGTTGTTTCATGACATGGGGAGTTATTGTGTTATTTGTTTCAGTTGAGGCTTTTACTGTTGAAATTGTATTTCTGATGCGAGGTTGGTTATAGATGAGTCCCTTGCCCGGACGATAGAATTTTATTGAGTATTTCCACACACTTGAGACTCCTTATTGTTGATTTTCACATTATATTATTGCTTTTATATTATTTATCGCACGAGGGGACATGGCGTGCTTATCGTTTATTATTTATCGCACGAGGGGACATGGCGTGTTGATTGTTTATTATTTATGACACGAGGGGACATGCCGTGTTGATCGTTTATTATTTATCGCACGAGGGGACATGCCGTGCCGAGTGTTACTATTTATGCATGAGGGGACATTCTGTGCCGAGTGATTGCGAGATTAAGCACGAGGGGACATGTCGTGCCTTTTGCTGTTCATTATATGTCCTGAGACGTTAAATTCCTGCTTTTACTTTGTTTACATTTCAGTTATTACCCTGTTCTACTGTGCCAGCATTTTGTTGCCCCTTTTACCCCCAGCATGTTCTCCCCGTATCTGTCTTACTTGCTTATTTCCGTCGATATTTTCCTGTTATTATATAGAATTGCACAGGTACATATATTGTTGTTGGTCCTAGCCTCGTCACTACTTCGCCGAGGTTAGGCTCGGCACTTACTCAGTACATGGGGTCGGTTGTACTGATGCTACACCTGCACTTCTTTATGTTGTGCAGACTACGCAGCCGGACCCAGTGATCACTGACGGTCGAAGCATTCTATCAGTTAATACAGGAGACATCGAGGTAGACCCGCAGACGTTCGTGGGCCTTGGCGTCACCTTCTACCCTTCACTTTCAGCTCTGTCTTATCTTATAGTTCAAAGACAGTCATATGTACTTATTTTCAGACCTTTGTTTTTAGTAATCTCTTAGACAGTTCGTGAGTATGTGACACCAGTTCTGGGATTTGTATATGGGTTTTATTTCGAAGTTGCTATATTATTTTTGGTAATTTGTTAACCTTCATATTGTTTACCATCGATGCCTTAGTTACCTTNCGTTGGCTTGTCTAGCGGGTTCAACGTTAGACGCAGTCATGGCCGTAGGTGGGATTTCGGGTCGTGACAAGTTGGTATCAGAGCTGTAGGTTTCTTAGGTCTCACAACTCACGGAAAAACTTGGTAGAGTCTGAGGGATCGGTACGGAGACGTCCGTACTTATCCCCCAGAGGCTGCAAAGTTAGGAATAACTTCACATCTTTCATTATCTGTCATGCCAGTTGAATTCTGAATACTAATTGAGTCTTTATTTTACTCTCTCGCAGATGGCGAGAACGCGCGCTTCCTCATCGACCGACCAGCAGCCTCATCCTCCTATTGCAGCTCCTACGAGGGGCCGAGGCTAAGGCCGTGCTAGAGGCCGAGGCAGAGCTAGAGCAGCAGCTCCAGTAGAGGACCCACAGGTAGACTTTGCCAGTGAGGTTCCTACTCAGACAATCCCAGTTGGATCAGCTCAGGTCCTAGAGGGGTTCATTGCCACCCAAGTGCTTCAGGACGCTCTAGTCCGCTTAGTGGGACTCATGGAGAGTGTGGCTCAGACCGGTCTTCTTCCTACTGCACCAGCTGGATCTCAAGCTGGGGAAGGGACCCAGACTCATATTATTCATACTCCAGAGCAGTTTGCCACTCAGTTCCAGACTCCGGCACCTCAGACAGCCGGAGTAGTTCAGCTGGGTATTGTGGCACCAGCAGTTGAGGGAGCGGCCATGTCAGTAGACGCTCTGTGGAGGTTGGATCGGTTCACCAAGTTATTCACTACTACATTTACTGGTGCACCATCAGAGGATCCCCAAGATTATTTAGACAGCTGTTATGAGGTTCTTCGGAACATGGGCATTGTGGAGTCCAATGAAGTTTATTTTGCTACATTTCATCTTTCTGGCACCGCCAAGACTTGGTGGAGATATTACTGCTTAACCAGACCATTTTGGTCTGCACCTCTGACTTGGGCTCAGTTCTCCGAGTTGTTCTTGGGGAAGTTCCTTCCAGTTACTCAGAGAGAGGATCTTCAGAGGCAGTTTGAGCCTCTACAACAGGGCTCCATGTCCGTTACTCAGTACGAGACCGGGTTCATTACTCTGGCCAGGCATGCCATTATGATACTCCACACTGATCGGGAGAGAGCTCGAAGATTTATTGAGGGTCTAGCTCAGCCCATTAGACTTCAGATGGCCAGAGAGACGGGTACTGATATCTCATTTCAGGATGCAGCCGATGTGGCCAGACGCATTGAGATGGTATTATCCTAGGGTGGTGGTCAGGGGTCTGACAAGAGACCTCGTCATTTCGTCCCTTTCAGTGGTGCCTCATCTGGAGGCAGAGATTCCTTTGGTAGAGATCATCCCCCTAGGCCTTATCAGTCAGCACTCCAAGTATACCGCAGTGCACCTTCAGCTCCCATCAGTGCACCGCCGATTCAGAGCTATCAAGGTGGTCATTCTGGTCGCTAGGGACATTTCCAGGGTCAGTATTCTCAGCAGACGAAGTCTTGCTTCACTTGCGGTGGTATGGGGTATATTTCCAGGTTTTGCCCCCGAGGTTTTGGTGGTTCTCCGTATCAGGGTTCCCGTGCCATGGTTCTCGTATCAGGTGCACCCTCGCCCCTTCAGCCAGCTAGGGGTGGTCGTGGTGCCAGAGGTGGAGGTTAGACTAATAGAGGTGGAGGGAAGGCCATGAGGGGTAGAGGTCAGCCCGTAGCAGGTAGACCAGAGATGTACAGGTTGGAGGGGCTCAGCCCTGATGTTATGCTTTTCCTGCTCGTCCTGATGCTGAGGCTTCTGATGCAGTTATTACAGGTACTGTTTAAGTTTGCAGCCGAGATGCTTCGGTGTTATTCGATCCGGGTTCTACTTTCTCTTATGTGTCTTTATACTTTGCCCCTTATTTGAGTATGCCCCTTGAGTACTGTTGTACATGTGTCTACACCGGTGGGTGATTCTATAGTGGTAGATCGAGTCTACCGTGCTTGCGTAGTAGTTATTGG
>ML246865.1:42881-113064 GCA_005239495.1 Nicotiana undulata
TTGCGTGTTATATTATCAATAGATGCATGACCAGACCACTGGTAGAGAAAACTCCCTATGAATTACTTAAAGGGAGAAAGCCCAACATATCCCATCTTAGGGCTTTTGGATGCAAGTGTTATGTGCATAATAATGGCAAAGATTCTTTAGGAAAATTTGATCCCAGAAGTGATGAGGGAGTGTTCTTGGGATATTCTACACATAGCAAAGCTTATAAAATATACAATAAAAGAACTATGTGTGTAGAAGAAAGTGTACATGTTGTCTTTGATGAAACTAACACTTTATCTGAGAGACAGGAACCAGAAGATGAGGAGCTTGGACTGGTGAGGAGCAATGACTACATTGAAGCACCTATGGCACATGGAATAGGTGATGGACCAGGTTCAACAACCCCACGCAACTCCATAGGGGGAATTCCTCATGAAAATACTGGCCCTGATCCTGTTCCACAGCAACAAGACAACATGGAACAATCCAGAAGTGAACAACTGGTTCTCAAACCACACAGATATCAGAGTTCTCACCCTCTTGAGAACATCATAACAGACTTGAGATCTAGAATCAAAACTAGATCCTCCTTGAAAAATCTGTGTGCGTTTGATGCATTTCTATCCTTGATTGAACCAAAGAACATTGTTGAAGCCATGAAAGATGCTGACTGGGTAACTGCCATGCAAGAGGAGCTAAATCAATTTGAGAGAAGTCAAGTATGGCACTTGGTACCCAGGCCACTGGACAGATCAATAATTGGCACCAAGTGGGTCTTCAGGAACAAACTCGATGAGGATGGAACTGTTACAAGAAACAAGGCAAGACTGGTTGTTCAAGGATACAGCCAAGAAGAGGGAATTGATTATGATGAGACCTTTGCTCATGTGGAAAGATTGGATGAAATCATACTTCTTATAGCATTTTCTGCACACATAGAATTCACTCTGCATCATATGGATGTCAAAAGTGCCTTTCTCAATGGCTATTTGAAGGAAGAGGTATTTGTGAAACAGCCTCCTGGTTTTAAAAGCAAAGAACCACCTGATCATGTATATAAACTTGACAAGGCTCTCTATGGTCTCAATCAAGCACCTAGAGCTTGGTACGAGAGATTGTCAAAATTCCTGCTGGAACATGGGTACAAACGAGGCAAAATAGACAGTACTTTATTCTTAAAATAAAAGTGAAAAGATCTTCTGATTGTAAAAATATATGTTGATGATACCATTTTTGGGGCAACAACTGAGAAGCTCAGTAGGAATTTGCTACATTAAAGGGGAGTGAGTTTGAAATGAGTATGATGGGTGAGCTAACCTTTTTCTTCGGTCTGCAAATCAAACAAACTCCACATGGAACAATGATTCATCAGCAGAAGTATGTGAGAGAACTCCTCAAGAAGTTCAAAATGGAAGATTCAAAGGAGATAGATACCCCAATAGACACAACTACAAAATTGGATGTGGATGAACTTGGTTCATCCGTTGATCAGAAGATGTACAGAGGGATGATTGGGTCTCTACTATATCTTACTGCAAGTAGACCTGATATTGTGTTCAGTGTGGGACTATGTGCTAGGTTTCAAGCCAATCCAAAGGAGTCCCATCTCACTGCAGTAAAAAGAATTTTGAGATATCTGAAGGGCACCACTGATTTGTCCCTTTGGTATCTTAAAGGTAGTAATTTTGACCTTGTAGGATATGCTGATGTTGATTATGCAGGTTTCCTGGTTGACAGGAAAAGTACTTCAGGCATGGCTCACTTTTTGGGCTCCTGCCTTGTATCTTGGGCCACCAAGAAACAAAATTCAGTAGCCTTGTCTACTGCTGAGGCTGAATATGTGGCTGCAGCCTCTTGCTGTGCCCAGTTGCTATGGATCAAGCAACAACTCCTGGACTTTGGTATAGATGTGGGATGCATTCCTATTTACTGTGATAACACTAGTGCAATTAGTATGACTAAGAACCCGGTTCATCACAAGAGAACTAAGCACATAGATGTTAGGCACCATTTCTTGAGGGATAATTATTAAAAGGGGATGATCTCAATCGAATTCTGTGCTACTGATCATCAAATTGCTGATATATTTACCAAATCATTGAGTAGGGAGCATTATGAGAGAAACAGGCTTGAATTAGGAATGATTAAGATCACCTAATTGAAAAACAAAATGAAAAAAAATATTGAAAAAAAGGGGGAAATTTTCTGGCTAGAGATTTTAATTAGGTACTTAATCAGATTAATCATTGCTCAGTACTATGTCTTTATTTCCATACTCTTCTGCCATGTATTAATATGATTCCCTAGTTGCTAATGATGTTTCTCTATTTTTGTGAATTGAGGCAAAATAAAGATTTTTAACAGGATGAACCTGGTTCATCCATGCTGGTTTACATGACTGACAAGGTACGTTCTCATCTCCATACATGTATTAATTCAAGTACAGTCATACATGAGAAGGACTCTATCCATTTATGGTTCAGTTCAAATTCTCGTACTTACCCAAATAATGAACCAGTTTCAAGAAGCTCTGTCACATTAAATTAGCCTAGCTTTAGGGGGAAAGAAACGGTCTAATAAATGTCCAATCACGGACAGTCCTTAATCGTTTAGTATCCTACTTGTGTTAATACACTTCCGTTGTAATCACCCTAGCCACAAGTTATAAATAGGCCATCATTACCCATTGTGAATAAAGCAATAGACGAACCCTGTTCAAGTCACTCAACACTCAAATCTCTACTGCCTTTTTCCCTCTCTTCTTTTTCTCTCTAAAATTTAAAACCATGTCGTCTGCTTCATCTGATTCTCAAAATCGTGACTACGATGAAGGAGTATATGAGTCTTATTCTCCACCGGTCTACAGTTCTGAATCCTTTGAAACACCTAAAACCCTTGAACACCATGATGCCCCTGAATCTACACCAAACCCTACCCCAGCCCCCAAACCCTATCGTGTCAAGGTTCTTGCATGAAAATATGTGGCTTCAGGTTCACGAGAAAAGTTATTGGAAGATTTATTACAGGCTGAAGAAGAACCCAAACCAGATTCGTCCAGTGAATCGTTCAAATCAGCACATGAAGATGATGCACCTGGTTCGTCCAGTGCTGAGAAAGGTAATACTGAAGTTACCTCTGTGTTAAATTCTGAAAATAGATTTGTGCTGGTGGGGTCTATGGTGGATATGGAAGTGTCAAGTAGGCAAAGAAAAACTGGGAAAATTCTTGAGAACGAGGGAGATGCAAGTATGAGGGCATATGGGAGGGATGGTACCACACTTGAAATTTGTGGCCCCATTCTTGGAAATCTTGAAGATGATGTCATAGTGACAGGGGGAACTCATGATGTAGAGGAGGCTGCTGCTGGGTTGGAAAAATTGATGACTAAGATAGATGAACATGTATCTTCTGGGGAAGAAACTTTTGCTGAGAGACTGAAGAAACTGGGGGACTCATACAACCCCAAGAAGAGAAGGACTCCAAAGTCCATCAAGTCTAAAGCCTCAGTTTCCTCAAAGAAAAGGAAAACTGATGAGTCTGTTGGTGTACCTGTTCCAAGGGTACAAGCTACGAGAAATATTGTTCGAGAAGAAGAGGAGAAGCTGGAAAAAGCTGTGCAAGAGAGCAAAAGAAAGAAGGTAGAGAAAGGGAAAGCGAAAGTGAGGGAGCCTGTTGAGGCTATTGCTGATGATGAGGTGTTGGACCTGGTCCAACAAGAAGAGGAGAGTGCTCCAGTGGTGATCAAGAAACCCAAGCCCAAAGAAGTCAACACATGTGTCTGCTACCACTGCGAGTACATCTACGAGGACAAGGTCTAAAGTAAAGTCAAAGAAGAAAGTTCAGATTGTTGAGAGGGATGATGATCCTGAATGGAGTGGAGCTGAAGAGAAGGAGGTTGGAGAAGTGTCGACTGATAGAGTTTCCATGTTTGGCAAGAGACATATCTTGAATGGAAAGTTACTGAAGGATTTGGAGGAGCCGGGTATGAGGTACTTAGTGGATTTTCTGGCAGCGCAAGGCTGGAAGGACATGGTCCTTCGCATGGAAGGCAGGCTAGTCAGAAATGAGGTTGTGAAGTTCATGAGGAATACAACTGTAATTGGAGGAAGGATTACCTCATTGGTCAGGGGAGTTGAAGTCTCCTTTGATGCTCAAGAACTGGGGGTTATTCTAGATATTCCTGCTGAGGGCTATGAAGATTATACAAGGTAGAGATGGCCTTGCTTGAATGGAATGGCCTCAACACTCAACATCACCAGATTCTTTTGTGACAATGAAGAGGAGCCTGAACCCAGGGTTGTGTACAAAAGCGAGATGAAGCCTGAACACAAGTTGTTCTTTGAGTTTGTAATTAGATTTTTGCTGCCCAGACAAGAACGCAGGCAAATTTCCAACTACATGGATCTAACACTCATGGAGTGCCTGTACAGAGGCAAGCAGATCAATTGGCCATCTTTAATCATCCATCTTTTGGACAGAGTGGTGAATGGCACCAAGTACCATGCAATTCCTTATGGCTTTATCCTTACTGCAGTTCTTGCTCATTTTGGAGTTCCTACAAAGAAGGCTGAGATGGCTACTGCTAAGGATTACTTTGGAAAGGACACTCTGTGGTCATGTGATTAACCTGGTTCATCTCGGAAGTAACCAGTCAACAGCAAGGTCCGCATCCTGGTGCAATAAAGCGAGTTAAAGGATATGGAGATCCTTCGATTGAAGTCTCGCTTGATTAAGGTGGAAGCTGAGTGTGATGCTCTCAAAGCTGAGTTGGCTAAGGAGAAGGAGAAAAACAAAGGTGTCTTACAACAAATGTTGTCCCTTCTACAAACCAAGAATCCTGCCTCTTCTGCACCACCCCAGACTTAGGAATTTCCAGAACTACCCCCTCATATCCTATCAAGTGCCCAGTTAGGGACAGTATCAAGTGTCTTTTGTTTCAGATTTTAATTCTGTTTTGCTCATGTGTTTGGCTGTTTTGATTTTAATCTGTTTTGGTGCTGATAATCCATGTTAATCAATGAAAGCTTGGTGTTTTGAAAAATGTCTCTATTTATGATTTAGCTTACATTATTTGTTTCTTGTGTTGATTAATCATGTTTGCACATGCAGTTGCCTAAATTGGCCATGAGTAAGAATTAATAACTGGTAAGTATCATTTTGCAACTTTTCGATGACGCCAACAGGGGGAAGATGTTGTGTTGTTCAAAAATTTTAAACGTGATATTTATAACCTATTGAACCTGGTTCTTGATGATTAATACTCAAAAATATACAAAGTGTTGAATGTGTATACAGGACAAAAGCACAGAGTTTGTCATCATCAAAAAGGGGGAATTTGTTGGCCCATGTCACTAAATGGGTTTTGAAGATTGACAAATAGTGACAAGTTGAACCAGGTCCATCAGTGCAGATACATCTGAATGAAACAGTTGGCACAAGAATCGTACAAGTTTAGGAGATGTCAGTTATTGCTGAGTATCAAAGAACTAAGAGAATGTATCCTAATACGAAAAGGTTGCAAACTGATAGAGATGACAGAAGTTGATTTCAGCTAGGACAGAAATAGGGGAAGGAAGTTGAGTTACATTCGAACTCATTGACACAAGCAGAATTGAACTCAACAACTGACTCTATAAATATTCAAAGGATTACTGCTGAAATTGCAAATGCACAAAGATCAAATTGAATCAAGTTCTGAAAGCAAAAAATCCCAGGATATTTGCAAGCAAAAGTACTGTGCAAAGGCTACAGTTCAACTAGAAGAAACAGTTCCATCGTTTAAGTGTTGAGTCTAGTTGATGTGTAGTAGGAGTTCTAACATTGTATCTTTCAGCTTACTTAGAAGGAATTGTAATAGGTACAAATTGTTCAAGTTAGAGTTAGCTTTAATTCTGTTGAAATTATCTAGAGGCTAGTTGATACAAAGAGGATTAGAGTTAGTCCTAGGATTATAAAAGAGTTTATTTTGTAAGTCCGTTTGGCTCAGTGGTTTTAGTTAAGTGTTTGAGCAAATCCTACTGAGGAGTAGGTCGTGATTTTTTTACCTTTTGAGCCAGGTTTTTTCCACGTAAAATCCCTCTGTCTTTACTATTACTGCTTTATTATTCCGCAAACAGTAGTAAGTAGTATACTAAGAAGAACCAGGTTCTTCTTATTAGACAGCACTCGAAAATTGGGTACCGCACAATTAACTTATAATATTGTGTAGTATTGAAGTCTAAAACAACAAGGTTATTTTGGTGCTGGTGAGGGTGAAAAAAGATGAGTTTGAGAGAATGGTTGAAGAAGTCAGAGATGAAAAACCCGATACTCTAGAATTTGAGAAGGTACTGGTAACAAAGGTGCCAATAAAATGATGTTGACAAAAGGAAGCAGTCCAATGAGGAATCTGGTTCCTTGAATCAGTTAAACTGAATTGTGATGGTTGGTAAAAAAGAGTGATAAAAGAGGAAAATAAATGAAAAAAAATAATGATATTGATGATGTATCTTTGTCTGCGAGGGCAGAACAATTGCAAAAGGTCTAATAGTGATGGCGTTTTTTCTGCTAAGGAAAACAAGAAGAGAAAATGAAAAAAGGCAAATAGATGGACCTAATGATGTGGCACCTGTAGATATTAAAATAGATGAAGGGGCTAAAAGAAAATAGGTCTCTTTGGTTCAAAGGTAAAAGGAGAATTAACCATGATGAACAAAGGACCAACTTAAAAAGAAAACTGAAAACTGAAGAGAAAAATAAAATGATGAGGTGGAGTTAGCCACCGTGTTTGTGAAGAGGAAAATTAAACCACCAGGTAGCGAGGCATTATGAAGAATCAGAGTTCAGAGAAGTAAAAATGCAAGAAAAGCATGAGTATATCTATACGTTTAGAGCTATGCAGAAGCAACCCTCTTCCAGTCAATGAACCTAGTCCTTAGTTTTTCCTAGTCAAGTCCAAACTCAATCCCTTCTGTATCAATTGTTTGATTTTGAATTGCTATTTTTTACTCTGCTAGATTAATATTATGTTTGGTGGTAATTGAAGCATGTTCTTGTTTCTTTTGCTTATTTGGGCCTAAGAGGCTTAATATGGAACATATATGAATTTCTACATTCTTGGTTCGATGAGTCTTTTAAGATGGGTAATATCCTGATAATAATATTTAAGCTCTTGACTTATGTGCATGTTGGTGTATTCGCAACGACCATGTGTTTGATATTACTTAATTCTCAATATTTACTCTATTAAACATTGTTTTTCTATGATACTAAAAGAGAGAAGTTAAGTATGTGCACATAGGGTGATCCGTGAAACCAATTTTTAAAAACTTGGACTAATAAAATTGTGTGTCAATGAGCTAATTTGTCTGTTTGCAGCTTCTAACATATTATTATGCCTAGCTATCTATAGGGTGCAATGAATGCAAGGTGAGTACCTTACACTTGTGCAAACACGGACAAATTAAAACTGGTTCTTGGGCTACAAATTAATAAAAAAAATCGAGCAAGTTGTTGACTGATTTGCACATGGGTTTGTCATAACCTAAAAGGGGAAACTTATTGGGGTGAGCATGCACGTATTATGTTTTTATTATTAACAAACCAGGATGGATTATGTTGAAAGAACCATATTTAATGAACAAGTTACTATGTTACTTAACTAGTATACATGTAAATGTTGTTAATGATAGAACTGGGTCCCTTGAAGAAGATGTATGAAGAATATGTGCTTAAAAGTGGTTTGATGATTAACCAACAACTGACAACGAACTTGTCACGATCCAATTTTCTCTCTGTTAGATATCGTGACGGTACCTAGTCTTAAGGACAAGGTAAGCCTATGTTTAACAAACATCAAATTATAGTACAAGAATCGATTAAGTGCTTTTTGAAATAAATCTCAACACTTTACACTTTTCCCAAAACTCGGTAAGTACAAGTCATAAGCTTTAAAGAGATTACACTAACATTTCCTAAAAATATATCACTCTACAGAATTAAGTACAACAGTGCGACAGAAAGATAAGATGGTGACTCCGAAACCGCGAACGCTGGAGCGGTTTTGCCTTTAGTCTCCACAACAGCAACCGCGCGGCTAGCTATCGATCGATCGACTATGCAAAACCTGGAATCTGCACAAAAATGTGCAGAAGTGTAGAATGAGCACACCATAGCGGTGCCCAGTAAGTATCAAGACTAACCTCGGTGAAATAGTGACGAAGACTAGTCAGGACACCCACTGGTGTAATAAACCAAACAGACATAAATAAGGGAATAACAGAATATGACGTCTGCCTAATGACTACACAATATAATTAACATATAACAAGTTCAAGCGGAAGGAAAATACAGTAAAATACAACAAAACATCATAATATTACACAGGCGGATGGACGGGAACACAACCCGAAAACTGAAAACCACAATACGGAAAGAACAAGTAATAAGTTAGCATTGCAACAGTTTCCACGTCAGGCCTTAGCCAACAACCCCAAGTGTGTTTGAAAAATACTTCGAGTGTAAACCTTCACCCGTAAGTTTATATTGAAAGCTTAGAATATAATCATTTCAAATAGAAAATTTCTTTGAAATATACTTTCTCCGAATATATATATATATATATATATATATATATATATATATATATATATATATTTGTTTTTAAAAGGAAAATCTTCCAACATAGTTCCTTCAAAATAAATACTTTTCAAATATACTTCCCCCATAAATGCCTTTCAAATATCGTTTTCTGCAAGACAAATGCTTTTCAAATATACCTTTGAAATAAAAGTCTTTCAGACATAGTTTTCTTCAAGATAAATGATTTTCAGCTATACTTTTCAATATATATATTTCGATCATAATTTCTTCAAGATAAATCTACCGGAACTCCATCCGTAACTCAGAATTTTTCATGCAATACAGGAGGATCTCCCGGAATATGTTTGTAGTCCCAAAATAAATATGCAGTGCTGGGGGATCTCCCGGAATACGTCTGTAGTCTCAAAGTAAATATGCAGTATAGGAGGAAAGCTACCGGAATACGTCTGTAGTCCCAATTTAAATATGCAGTACAAGGGGAAAGCTCCTCAAATACGTCTGTAGTCCAAATTTAAATATGCAATGCAGCCAATAGAGAGAACAACTAGAACACGACAGAAACTTCGTACATTGCACAACAAGCACAAAAGAAACAAAAGACAGAAATGCCAAGTGCGACGAGCAAATCAACACAAGAACTTAAATCACAAAAATGGTAAACTCACCCATAAGAAGTAGCCACTGAAGGGAATGCCAAGCATAGAGAGAAACAGTATAACGAGGGACAAACAAAGCAAATATAGAAACGATACTCAATATTCAAGTTCACAACAAGAAGAAACCAAATCATCCCGGCAAGGGAAAACAACTATAATCAATCTCGCTTAAACAATTAGCTTCACGGGATAAAACTCAGCTTGAACAATGCTCAGTAATAGGCCGCACCAAGGAGATACCATCAACATGGATGATTATCAAACTAACCCTAAGTACCACTTAGAAAAAAATTATATAAATCACAGTATACGACTCATGGGCGTGCTTGTGATGACCCAAAAGGTCATCCTGTGTAAATTTGACTAAAATTATGTTTCGAGGCCCTGAAAGCCTCCATTAATCTTACATCGAGATGCGTGCGCAGCCCGGGCGCGTAGCCAGGAAGCCTTTATGTGGAAACTAGATAAAAAGTGGAATTTATGGTATTTAATTGATTAAAGTTGACTTCGGTCAACATTTTAAGTAAACGGACTCGGACCCGTAATTTGACGATCCCGGAGGGTCAGTAGGAAAATATGGGACTTGGGCGCATGCCCGGAATCGAATTACGAGGTCCCAAGTCCGAGTAATGAATTTTTAAAGAAAATTGTTTTCTGGAAATAATAAAAACTTTTGGAAATGGAATTTGATTTGAAACCTGTGCTACCGGGCCCGTATTA
Source organism: Nicotiana undulata (assembly GCA_005239495.1). NCBI lineage: Eukaryota > Viridiplantae > Streptophyta > Magnoliopsida > Solanales > Solanaceae > Nicotiana > Nicotiana undulata. The sequence goes on from ML246865.1 coordinate 52,829, forward strand.
TGGTTCTGGAGTCCGGAATAGGTTCAATATATGTTATTTGAGTTATCTGTGAAATTTGGTAAGGAACGGACTTGATTTGGCATGTTTCGGATCAAAAATGGGAAATTGAGAGTTAATGGAGTTTTGGGAAAAATTATATAGAAATAAGGAATTTCCTTAAATTTGAAATTTGATTTGGAACGTGATTTTATGTTATCGAGGTCCGATTCCGAGACCGGGAATGGTTCTGTTATGTCATTTATGACTTGTCTGTAAAATTTGATGTCATTCCGAGTTGTATAGGTTGGTCCGGCGCATTTTATAGAAATCAAGAACTTGAAGTTTCTTAAATTATGGTTTTAGGGGTTTTGGGGGGTGATTTTGAGATTTAGCGTTGTTTTGGGTGTTCCGAAGGCTCGAGCGAGTCCGTATTATGATTTAGGACTTGCTGGTATATTTGGACAGGAGCTCGGGTGGGCCCAGGTGCCTCCCAGACATCCAACAGGGCTAAAAACCAGCTAAAATAGTTGCTGGTGCAACTGTTGCTGGTGTGACCGCAGGTGCGGTTGCCCAGCCGCAGGTGCGGGACCGCTCCTGCGGCCCCAAGCATCGCAGGTGCGACCCCAGGTGAGGTCCCCCATTCTCGCAGGTGCGGACAAAGGTCCGCAGGAGTGGAATCGCAGGTGCGGTAATCCCTCCGCAGGTGAGAGCCCCAGCTCGCAGGAGCGAGATCGCATGTGCGGTCCTCGAGCCGCAGGTGCGAAACCCCTGTAGGCCAGACTGTTTTTAAATGCAAAACTCGGGATTTCTTCATTCCCTTCATACCAAAAACTCCATTAGAGACTTGTGAGCTTGGGAAGAGCACACCACGACCTAGCTACTGTTAAGGTAAGTTAATTCCTTCCCAATACTAGTTTCATGCATGAATTATTAATAGGGTTTACTACTAAATTAATGAAAAATCAAGAATTGGGTTGTAAATTAGGGTTCTTGAGAAATTTGCGTATTGTCCGTTTAATGCTATGAATTCAAGTAGAAACTTCATATTAATGATCCTTAGGCTATGGGTGAGTGATTCCTTCGAGGATTTTCGGGATTCGAGCGTGCGGGTCCGGGGTCGAATTTTTGTATTCTTGGTAGAATGATATAAAACTTATAATTAGGCTTTGGAATTGGTCTATTGAGTAATTATTGATATTGATAAACCAATTATGTCTAGATATTATCGATTCGGAGTTGGATTCGAGAGGAAAGGCTGTGATTGAGGCTTGACTTGCATTTTTGGAGCCGACGTAAGTGTTTGGCCTAACCTTAGCTTGAGGGAATATGTATAGAGTCTTATTTGCTATGTGTAATCCATGTCCAACGTATAGGTGAGGTGACGAGCACCTATATGGTGCGGTCAAGCATGCCCGTGAGTCAATTGTGATGAATTATACCGTGTTCTTGATATTATCTATACTATGAATAATTGGTGATTTAGGAGTGATACATTGATGTTGTTTCATGACGTGGGAAATTATTGATTAATTTTTCAGTTGAGGCTCTTACTGTTGAGATTACACTTCTGAGTGAGTTTGGTTATAGCTGAGTCCCTTGCCGGGACGATAGAATCTTATTGTGTATTTCTATACACTTGAGATTGCGTACTGTTAGTTTCACATTATATTTTTGTTTTTATATTATTTTATCGCACGAGGGGACATGCTGTGCCGATTGTTTATTATCTTATCGCACGAGGGGACATGTTGTGCCAATTGTTTATTATTTATCGCACGAGGGGACATGCCGTGCCGATCGTTTTATTATTTATTGCACGAGGGGACATTCCGTGCCGATTGTGTGTTATTTATTGCACGAGGGGACATTCCGTGTTGAGTGTTTATTATTCATACACGATGGGACATTCCGTGTCGAGTGATTTTACTATTTATGCACGAGAGGACATTCCGTGCCGGGTGATTGTGAGATTATGCACGACGGGACATGACGTGCCTTTTTGTTGTTCATTATCTGTGCTGAGACGTTAAATTCCTGCTTTTACTTTTACATTTCAATTATCACCCTGTTCTACTATGCTAGTATATGTTGCCCCTTTTATCCCCAGCATGTTTTCCCCGTATCTGCTTTTACTTGGTTATTTTGGTAGATATTTTCCTGTATTTATTTAAAATTGCACAGGTATGAATATTGTTATCGGTCCTAGCCTCGTCACTACTTCGCCGAGGTTAGGCTCGGCACTTACTCAGTACATGGGGTCGGTTGTACTGATGCTACACCTGCACTTCTTTATGTTGTGCAGACTTCACAGCTGGACCCGGTGGTCACTGATGGAGGGAGCATTCCATCAGTCCATTTCGGAGACATCGAGGTAGACCCGCAGACGATCGTGGGCCTTGGCGTCACCTTCTACCATTCTCTTTCGGTTCTGTCTTATTCTATAGTTTCAAAGACAGTCATATGTACTTATTTTCAGACCATTGTATTTAGTAATCTCATAGACAGTCCGTGAGTATGTGACACCAGTTCTGGGTTGTATTTATGGGTTTTTATTTCGAAGCTTGCTAGATTAATTTTGAACTTCGTTAGCTTTTATATTGTTGACCACCGTTGGCTTAATTATCTTGTTCAGTTTAGTTGTTAATGAGTTTATTTAGTTCAAATGTTGGCTTGTCTAGCGGGTTCAACGTTAGACGCCATCACGTCCTGTAGGTGGGATTTTGGGTCGTGACAGTGCTTGACACCAACAAATAGATATCTCAATTACAGCTAAACAATTATAGGGCTAGATAATACTAATTCTAGTCAATTAGGCAGTTTATTAAGAAATATAGCATGATGGTAGAAGAGGTAAAATATTCAGTTAAATCAATTAAGATTAAATCGACCACAAAGGAAATCTAAAGCAAGAAATTCTAATTTAAGCAGGCAGAGATCAAACTAGAAACCAGAAACTCGGTCATAATAGTTACAACTTGATACACATGAAATATAAGGACCTAAGAATCCTTAAAGGCCAACCTATTTGCAAATAGGTCCTAGTACGCACTCGTCACCTCGCGTACACGGGCTACAATCAACATAGAAGACTCAAATCATAAGGGGTAGTTCCCCCACACAAGGTTAGGCAATATACTTACCTCGAAGACAACAACCCGGTACTGAAAAAATGGACTTCTCGGCTGAAAATACCTCCGGACGGCTCAAATCCAACTAGAACAACTTCAAAACACACATAAATCGTATAACGAACTAATTCGAATACAAAAGATTCGATCTTTACAAGAATCTAAAAAAAATCGACCCACGTGCCAGCACCTCGAAACCCGACAAATCTTACAAAAATCCGAATACCCATTCCGATACGAGTTCAACCATACAAGATTTATCAAATTCCGAAACAATTTGGTCTCTCAAATCACAATTTTTCATTATAGAAATTTTCCTTCAAAACCAACATTCTTCCTCAACTCAAAACATAAATTAAATGATGAAAATAAAGATAAAATCATGGAATATATTTAATTCTAGTTGAAGAATACTTATCCAATCGAGTTGTGTGAAAAACCCATCAAAAATTGCCAAGAACCGAGCTTTAGAAATCAAAATGTGATAAAAATGCTGAAACCCTCGATTTTGAAAACTAATATCCTGTCGAGGCATTAGTGCATCACGAACGCGGAGAAATGGATGCGTTCGCGAAGAAGAAAGAAAATGAAGTTGCCCAGTTGAACTATGCGAACGCGAGGGCTAGCTCGCGAACGCAGAAGAGGAAATGCGGAAGCCTATGCGAACGCGGAGGCAATCTTGCGAACGCGAAGAGGAATTACCCTACATCCCCCAGCCTTTGGTTCTACTATGCGAACGCGAAGAAGGAGAAGGTAGCCTTACGCGATCGCGTTCGAGTTAACGCGAACGCAGTGAACAAATATTACCCCTCCCCCCCCCCCGGTCCAAGATTACTCTTCGCGAACGCGGAGGAGAGGGTGCGAACCCATAGAAGAAAATCAGCTGACAGACATCAACAGTGAAAAATAGGAGAAAATTGACCCGAACCCTATCCGAAACACACCTGATACCCCCAAGACCCCGTCTAATCACACAAACAAGTCATATAACCTAACACGGACTCGCTCGAGGTTTCAAATCACATAAAACAACGCCGAAACGACGAATCAAATCATAATTCGAACTTATGAACTTCCAAATCTTCAATTATCTAAACTCGTGCCGAAACCTATCAATTCAACCTGGAATGACGTGAAATTTTGCAGACAAGTCCCAAATAACATCCCGGAGCTTCTCCAACTCTCGAAATAGCATTCCGACCCCGATATCCCAATAAGTCAACTGTGGTCAAACTTCTCCATTTTCCAAACGTTATATTTACCAACTTTCACCGAATTACCTCACATTACTCTACGGACCTCCAAACCAAATTCCGGACGCGCGCCTAAGTCCAAAATCAACATACGAAGCTATTGACATTATCCCAAACTTATTCTGAGGCCGTTTAGACAAAAGTCAAACCTCCGTTCAACTTCCATCACTTAAGCTTCCAAAATTGAAAGTTTTCTCCCAATTTGACTCCGTATTATCCGGTAACTGAATCCAACTATGCATGCAGGTCAATATACACAATGTGAATCTGTTCATGACTTTGCTCAACTAAATGAAACTTAAATTCTCAAAACGACCGGTTGGGTCGTCACAAAATCATATCTCATGAAGATATTTGCTTTGATGATATATAGAGTTGAAGATGTGTCATTCAAATATAGAAAGAACCAGGTCCCTTGAAGAGGATGATCATAAGATGGAAGCTTATTCCTAGTGCAAGTCGGTCGAGGTGGAATTCTGTTGCAATTGGATTCCTTGAAGGGGTTATTTCGTGGGTTAAAAATATCGTAATAATTAGAGAAAGTCATGGTTAACAAGGATTCATTAATTATGGGAATACTTGCACGGGGAAGAAAACTGTGTGAAGGAGTCTTTTAAGAAAAGTCAAATCCTAATGCAAATTAGATTCTTTGAAGAATTAAATTTGTGGGATACAAGAAAAATATTTGTTGGAGGAATTCGTTTTGGAAAAGGATTCAACAATTATAGAGATACTCCCAAGAAAGAAAATGTTTGAGGAGTAGGAAACCAATAAGAAAACCAAGTCCTAAAAAGATTCTTCTCCAACCAATTTCTTCTAACTTTTGGAGCATAAATTGAAGAAGGATTTCGTACAAACTCATACCTAAATAAAGCATCATGCTGCTAGAGCGAAGAGAGAGGGATATGGGTGGGATAGGAAAAAAAGAACATGTTAGGGTTTTCTTTATTTGATTTGAACTGGGAAGGGAATGTGTAATGGGAATATGTTAATTTGTGAGTGAAAATGGGTATACGGGTCTGGGTCAAACAGATAAATAAATAACAAAATTAAATAAAGAAAAAAATATAAAATACTTACCTAGGCACAAGGATAGTGTGACGCGTTGCATGTGCGTTGGGCTGCTAAATCGTTTCTGGATCCAGCGCCCATGTAGCATGAAGCGCTGGCCTGGATGCTAGGCCGCTCTTTTTTTTTTTTTGAATTAGCTCCCCATTCCGCCCGAATATTGTGTACATCACTTACACGTTCAACACTACTCCTACATATGATTTCTACGACTACAAAGAAACTAAAACACTACTCTACTCTAACTAAAGAGAAAAAACGAATCTATAAAAGCAATAAAAATTGGGTGGCCTCCTAAAAAATGCCCTATTTCGTATAATGGCACGATACAGGGCCTCTCTTACTCATCGGCGAGTAGCACTTTTATTTTCTAACGATCAATAACATCTCCCCAATAGTGCTTGACCTTTTTCCCATTCACCAAAAATTACCTTTCTCCATTTAAAGAGCGCAACTCGATTGCACCATATATGGTGACTTTCACTACCTCAAACGGACCCGACTACCTCATTTTTAGCTTCCCAGGAAACAACTTAAGCCTATAATTGAATAATAATACCTTTTGTCCTGGTTCAAAGTGACAGGGTTTGATATGCTTGTCATGACATCTCTTGGTTTTTTTTCTTGTAAAGCTTGGCATTTTAATACCCGTGCAACCTGAATTCATCTAACTTATTCAACTGTAAGAGCCTCCTCTCGCTGTAGCTGCCAAGTCCATATTCAACTTCTTGATTGCTTAATACGCCTTTTGTTCAAGTTCAAATGAAAAGTGACATGCCTTCCCATACGCAAGGTTGTACGGAGATGCTCCAATTGGCATTTTGTATGCAGTTCTATATGCCCATAAGGCATCATCTAACTTTGTTACCCAATTCTTCTTAGACACACTCCTTGTTTTCTCTAGTATTTGTTTTATTTCTTTGTTTGACACTTCAGTTTTTCCACTTGTTTGCGGATGATACGTAGTGGCGACTCTATGACGGACCACATATTTGGCTAGAAGGTAATTCAGCAACCGATTGCAAAAACGCGTTTCTTTATCACTAATCAAAGCATGTGGAGTCCCAAACCTCGAAAATATTTTATTTTTCAAAAGTGGACTCCACCTTGGCATCATTGGTCGCCAATGTGATCATCCTCCACCCATTCGGACACGTAGTCCACCACTAGCAATATATGATTGTTTCCTCTTGAAAACAAAAATGATCCCATAAAATTTATGGACCACGTATCAAAATTCTCCACATGTAGGATATTGGTCAAAATCATCTCATGCCTTCTCGTGATTGTTAATGTTCTTTGTTACTTATCACACTTCTTAACAATCTCATGGGCATCCTTAAATAATGTTGGCCAATAGAACCCCGACTGCAACACCTTTGTATATGTCCTATCACCTCCATGATTACCCTCATAAGGTGAGGCATGAAAATCATATAACACTTGTTCCACCTCCTTTTCAGGAATACACCTCCTTATCAACTTATATGCGCACTCTCTATACAAGAATGGTTCACCCAGTAGTAAAAATTCACATCATGCAGGAACCTCTTCGTGGCCTCAAATTGGATTTCAGGAGGGAGAAATCCACTTACAAGGTAGTTCACATAATCTGGCTACCATGGGGAAGGATCATGTGTTATGGAAAAAAGTTGTTCATCGGGGAATGTCTTTTTAACTTTTCCACCTTCTTCCATGTGCTCATAATTCTTCAGCCGAGATAGTTGGTCGACCACTTGATTTTCTGTGTTGTTCCGATCTCGTATTTCAACGTCAAATTTCTGCAAAAACAAAACCCAACACATCAATCTAGCTTAGTATTCTTTTTATGAAAACAGATACCTAATTGTTGCATAATCGGTGTGGACTATGAATTTATGCTCAAAATTTCTCGCATGCCCACACAACAGCCAAAAACTCCTTTTTAGTGGTGGTGTAATTCAATTGTGCATCATCAGGGGGCTTACTCGCATAGTATATGGAGTAAAACATCTCATCTTTTCTCTGGACCAACACCGCTACAACAGCATGGTCACTTGCATCACACGTGACTTCAAATAACAAGGACCAATTTGGTTCCACAATAATTGGTGCAGTCACCAACTTCTCTATGATTTCATGAAACACCTTCAGACAGGACTCATCAAATTTAAATGTCACGTCTTTTTCAAGTACCATGCACAAAGGAGTAGAAATTTTAGAAAAATATTTAATATAGTGTCTATAAAAACCTACGTGTCCAAGGGAACTCCGAACAGCTTTCACAAAATTGTGGTGGCAGTTAAGCAACTGCCTCCACTTTCGTCTTATCAACTTCAATGTTTCTCCTTGAGACAATATATCCCAAAACAATTCCCTCTTGCACCATGAAGTGGCACTTTTCCCAACTCAGTACCAAAATTATTTTCTTTACATCGTGCCAGCACCTTGGCCAAAATTTTCAAATAACTATCATAAAAAGACCTAAAGACTCAAAAGCCATCCATGAAGACTTCTACAAATCCTTCCACAATATCGGTGAAAATGACCATCATCCATCTCTATAAAGTGGTCGGTGCATTGCAAAGACTGAATGACAATATCTTGAAAGCAAAAGTAGCATAAATTCATGTGAAATTCATTTTCTCTTGATCATGTGGGGATATAACAATATGGTTGTACCCCAAATATCCATCAAGAAACTAGTGGTACTCATGTCCAACCGTTCAATATCTGGTCAATGAATGGAAGTGGAAAGTAATCTTTGCGGGTTTCCTTGTTGAGATTTCTATAATCAATGCAGACTCGCCACTCCATCAAGGTGTGAGTAGTAATTAGCTCATTTTTATCATGATACACTACAGTCACACTGCCCTTTTTAGGCACATATTGCACTAGACTTACTCAATTACTGCCATAAATAAGAAAGATGATGTCCCCATCAAGCCCTTTGATTATTTCCTTCTTCACTATCTCTTTCATGATGGGATTCAACCTCATTTGTTTCTCAACACTTGAGCTATGTCCATATTCTATAAAAAAATTATGCATGCAAAACGACGGACGGATTCCTTTGGTATCAGCAATTGTCTGCCCAATAGACCTTTTTTGCTCACGAAGCACCCGTAGCAACTTTTCTTCTTGCAAAGTAGTAAAACTGGATAACAGAACAACTGGTAGTGTTTCAGCATGTCCCAAGTAGGCATAGAGTAAGTGCGCTGGTAGACACCTGAGCTTTAGATTTGGGGCTTCTTCAATAGACGGTTTAGGAGGATCCATTGTCACTGGTCAATCAAACTCCTCGAATATTCAAAGCCCATGAACATACGTGCAATCCATGTTAAGGACCCGATCAATATCTTCCACCAAGTCATCTTCCAAGCCCATGAACATACATGCAAGCCATGTTAAGGACCTGATCAATCTCTTCCACCAACTCATCTTCACTTTCTTCATCATCTCCCAATAGATCTCATTCAAGGAGGTTTGTGGTGATCATATAAGGCATCACTGAGGTGTAACGACCCGACCGGTCTCTATGCTCTCTAGCATGTCATTATACATCTTGAGACCTTGCGTATATTCACTTCATGTACTCTGACTTGCACGTGTAGTTTGATTTGATTTTTGAGAAGTTTGGGGTTGATTTGGAAGAATAATTCTCAATTCGGAAGCTTTAAGTTGAAAGAGTTGACCAATGTTTAACTTTTTAAATAAATGATCTAGGAATCGGGATTTGAATGTTCCTATAGGTTATTATATTCATTTTAGACTTGAGCGTATGTCCGGGTTGAGTATCGGATGACCTGGGAGCGATTCAACACATATTATCGGACGTTTGAATTTTGAAGGTTTGATATTTGCTAAGTTTAATTTGGAGTGTGATTTCGTGTTATCGGACTTCGAATGGTGTTTTAAAATGTTGGATAGGGTCATTTTATTGGTTGGAACTTGTGCGTGAAGTTTGATTATGATCCAGAGTGTCTAGGTATGATTCGGACGCGTACGACAAAGTTTGAAGATTTGAAAGTTAAAAGAAGAATCCTGATCGACGAATTGTGATTTTGATGTTATCATGGTGTTTCGAGTATTTGGGTAAGTTTGGATAAGGTATTGGTACTTGTTTGTGTCATTGGACGGGGTACTAGGAATCTCGAGTGTGTTTCAGACCAATTCTCCTTGTTTGGCTGTTGCTGCTTTCTGGTGTCAGGTGTATGCGTCACGATCGTGTAGGCGACATCGCAATCGTGAAAAGTTGTTGGAGTTGGTGAATTCTTTATTCTACGCGATCGCGTGAAGGTCATAGCGATCATGGAGCTTGTTCCGGATGTTCTTTGCATTTGTGTGTTGAAGGTCGCAAATGCGATGTGTTAGTGCGGCTGGCCTGGGTTTTGAAGGCTATTCATCACGATCTCCTGACTTGGTTCACGATCTCATAATGTAATCGCTCCCCAGACATGTGGGACTAGGGTTTTACATTTTGTGTTGAATTAGGAATTGTTATAAATTGTTAAATTATGACTCCTTAGGTATACTTTGATTGTTTTCATGTTCTTTGACTAGTTTCGAATCGTTCAGAATTTGTGCGAGGTGTTAGAGACGCGTTGGAGACGATTATCGGATTTCGGAGCGAGGTAAGTCTCTTGTCTAACCTTGTGAGGTGGAATTTACCCCGTAGGTGTTATATTTGTTATGCGCTACATGTTGTGGGAGCTACACACGTATAGGTGCCAGAATTTCTGATCAGGTCTAGACATAGACTCATGCGATGCTTTAATTGTAATATTTGAGTTATTCTTGTTTGTTTAAATGTTTAAATTTACATTGTTGCCTGAGACTAGAGTTGCGAATTGAAGTTGTTATTTTAGATAGTCGCCAAACTATTTGATTAGCAGTAGAAAGTATACTTTCCTTGTATTGATTTCGTTCGTGTTGTACAAATTTTTCCTGAAGTTTCTTAAATTTCATAACTCACACATATATTCGTGAGTAGGGCCAGTGACCCGTCAAGTGTTCACTATTCCTATATCATTATAGGATTAGGCCGTTCACCTCGACGGTATTATGAGATGCATCTGGATTGAGCCGTACAACCTAGGCAGTGTATACAATTACTATAGGATCAGGTCGTACGCCATAATGGGATATCGTGCCATTATTCTTATGGGATCGGGTCATTCGCCTCGGCAAAGTCGTGCAAAATAGTTGAAAATGAGTCAGCGTACTTATGAGCCTTCCTGACAGTGTTGACCATTGTGTATGCCACTTGAGAAAGTGTCTGGTATTTGAGGACTTTTTGTTTATTCTTCAGTTCAGGACCGTATTATGTACCTATATATATTTTCACTGTTTTACTTGCCATACTTCATGCCTTTCTACTTCTACGATTCTTGATTTATTGGACCACTAGTAAGTGTCGATGCCGACCCCTCATCACTACTTATGCGGGGCTAGGCTAGACACTTACTAGGTACGCGTTGATTTACATAATCACACTGCATTTCTGCACTAATTGTGTAGATACTGAGACAGGTACTTATTGTGTTCATTGGAGCAACTAGGTTGTAGTTGTTGAGGAGATTATTTTATGAGTTTCTCTCTATGTTACGATCCACAACACACGGAGTCCCCGTCCTATCCACTTATTGTATTTTGTCTATTTTCTATCTCAGAAAATTGTTGCAGTATTATTATATATTCCGTTAGATGCTCATGCACTTGTGACACCAAGTTTTGGGGGTTTAGAGTTTGCTCTTGGTTATATTCTATTATGATTCCAAGTTTTATTTTGGCCACATTCGAATATTTTGAAATTATAACATCTATACTTTTTATAAAAACAAACAATTTTCACTCTGTATTTCCTAAACTATTTTGAAAGGCATTTTGGATATATTATTGACGTATTGATTTAATTTTTGGCTTGCCTAACTATACCTTTGGGCACCATCACGGCCTACAGTGGGTTTTGGGTTGTTACGGTTTGGTATCTGAGCACTAGGTTCACTTAGGCCTCAAGTAATGAGCAAGTCTAGTAGAGTCTTGTGGATCTGTACAGAGACATCTGTACTTATGTTCGAGAGGCTACAGAGTTGATAGAATAACTTCCCTTTCTTGATTCCTTGTCGTGCAAAGTGATTTTGGTTGAAGCCTATGTCTTCATTTCCTTCCTACTCATTCATACGCGATGTCAAGAATTCAATATCAGTTGGGCACCGCTGAGTTGTGAAGCGGCTATAGGTGTGGTGTATGATGCTTTACCTGCGTATATGGTCAGACTATTAACGGTATGAGATCATGGTATCTAGGAGGAGGAGTTATTGTGGGTTCTTGGATTTTGTGATTGTGGACTAAATCCAAGTAGAGGAGCCTACCGTCGATTACTAGGTCATATGGTTATGTGTTCTTGGAGTTTCTGGTTATCAGTATGTTGGTGGAATAGTTATGACTGAGGAAGAGAACATCAAGGGTGATTTGAAAAAGGAATTAGATGGATGTTTGCTACTGCCCACCTTATTTATATGTGAAGGGTGTGAAATTACCCAGATTTAATATTTCTTTGTGAAGGGTGATGTACAAGGGAAGGTTTTGTTTGGTTTCTTCTTTGGAGTACTCGAGTGCTAACACAACACTAGTTATTTGGTTATGTAGTCGAGACCAGATCAGAGTGGGCGATTCTAATGGTTCTATTGGGTTCAAGAATTAAAGTGTCGTGCCTAATGATTTTCAGGTTCGGCGTGTGTCTAAGGATTGAGTATTGTAGTGGACTGTGATGGAGACTTGGAGTATCTCCACGTTTCCACTGGGTTTGCGGTGCAGTGTTAGAGAGATGGAAGAAACAGTTTCAGATTCGCAAAAGGTTTCATCCGGATAGATGTAGTAGTTGGAAGTACTATTGAGCGCATGGGTGGGTATAAAATGACTTATGAGTATTGAGACGAAGTGGTCTCCTAATTTGGGATCACTATGGATGAGTATTGATTGAGGTCCATTATGTGTTGGAAAAGAGGTATTGCTTCGAAGGCAAGTCAAGAGTAAATTTGAAGAAGTGGGGTCAGTTTAGCAGTGGTTTGGATCATTTTTGTAAGGAAAGTAATAGGTTTTGCGGTGCGATAAGGCTATACGGGTGTTTCATGGCTATATATACGGGCTTGACAGTCTCCTTAATTCAGTTGATTTGGAGGGATTCAATTGTGATGGTTTGTATATGTTCAAATGGGTCCCGAAAGAGTTATGGGAGTTTAGGCCATGACTTGAGGTTTGCGTTTCCCGCGGTTATGGGGAGTTGCTTGCGTGTTGCAATATTTCTTCTAGACTGAGTTACGTGAAAGGTTCATAGAATGGGTGGTGCTTATTCTACAGGTGGTTTAGGGTTACGATGAAATTATTGTACTCTCGCATAACATCATGATAGGTGCAAGGAGCGATATGGAATTGGGATTGAAGGATCAAAGTTACGATTCAATATTGATAGGAATGGCAGGATCTCGGAGGAGCGGGGGAGATTTTATATGTTTAGAGTATACTGGTACTATTTTAGTTATGCCTCATAATGATGTTCTATGGAAGAGGCATTGTGTATTGATTTTTAGAATTCTTGATTAGCACCACAAAAATAGAATGATTGGTAGCCATAGATATGTAGATTTTGTTACTTGGGGCGAAATGTGGTAGGAGTATCTCCCATGGGATAATTGTGTAGGTGTAACACGTCAATCATTTAAGTGGTAGAGATCAAAATCAGGAATAGAGATTCTGTTGTTGTCGTAAATTGGAGAGTTTATGGCTACAAGATGCACAATTCCTTTGGTTGCAGACTGTGGAAGTTTGGTCTGGATTTGGTAGTTGATAGCCTATGTCATGGATAGAGTCATTGTTGATCTTTGGAAGCTTATTGACATATTCTGGGATGATGGGAATCGGGGTTGAGGTCCATTGGTATACCTAATGTGAATGTATATTCTACACTAGATCACATATGCTTTTTCAACATATCATTGCTTATGGATAAGTCTTCGGGTGTGTTGGATGTTATTTTTGTTGTCGTCTATTTCATGTGCTACTCTTTTATGCCATGTGCATTGTGATGCGTCTTGATTATTCACACGTGCTTGTGATTATGTATAGCTTGTGGTTTTATCTGAGCAAGATGGCTCTCGAGATGCTGGTTGTTTATTGCACCTTAGGCTTGCTTGGCCTTTTGTAGGTCATGATGCTATCTGTCGCCCCAGGGTTACATTTATGCACTTGGTGTGCTTTTAATATATATATATATACATGTGTTTAGTGAGGATGAGCATTTTGGCTTGATGTGGATTCCCTTACAGATTGTTATGTTTTGGGTGGCACGCCGCCATAAGTACGATGTTTTGATCGAGTTGCACATTGTTAAGATATCATGTGTGGATTTGGTTGCACGCCACAACAGTGAGATGTTGGTTACGAATCCTTACATTTATTTTGTGTGTTTTGTTTCTCATCTCTAAGATAGGTTCATAGTATTGTTTAGTTTTTTTACTCGCTACACTTGTTGGATAGTTTTATACCAGATTCAAAAATTGCAACTAGTGCGATTGGAAGTTATTGCTATAGGCATATGAATTATGTGGTGCATCGTGTGGTTACGACTTGGGTGTATATGTATGTTTGGTATAGCTTGTGGAGCTTGGAATGGTGTATGTATGCCAAAATCGGACCTTGTAAGAAATTTCGGATGTTGGAATTTGGTCCTAATTCTTGTGGGTTAGGTAGCAGGGAGTATCCTCGTCTGGGTTAAGCTAATGTTCTCATATGGATTGTGGTGGAACGGGTAGGTGCACGAGGACTTATGTAGTGATGTTGTCAACTTCGGAACGATCCTTGGCTCGTTCCAGGATGGACGTACGTTTAAGTGGAGGAGAAGGTAACGAACCGACCAGTCATTCTGAGCTCTAGCATGTCGTTCGGCAGTTTGAGACTTTGAGTAGCTTCACTTTATGTATTATGACTTACACGTGTAGTTGGTTTTGATTTTTGTGAAGTTCGGGGTTGATTTGAAAGAACAATTCTCAATGCGCAATCTTTAAGTTGGAAGAGTTGACCAAGAGTTTGAATTTTGAGAAAACAACCTGTGGATCAGGATTCGAAGGTTCCTATAGGTTTGTAATGTGTTTTAGAACTTGACATATGTTCGGGTTAAGTATCGGATGGTCCGGGAGCGATTTGGCGCTTATTGTCAAAAGTTCATAATTTGAAGGTTTGATTTGCTATGTTTGACTTGGAGTGTGATTTGGTGTTATCGGACTCCAAGCAGTGTTTCGGGACCTTGGATAGGTTCATTTTATTGGTTGGAACTTGCACACGAAGTTTGGTTGTGATCTGTAATGTCTAGGTGTGATTCAGACGCATTTGACAAAGTTTCAAGATTTGAATTTTTTAAAGAAGGATTTTGATAGATGATTTGCGATCTAGATGTTATTCGTGGATTTTTGAGCCTTTTGAAAACTTTGGATAAGGTATTGGGACTACTTGGTTTGTTGGACAAGGTCCCGGCGGCATCGGGCTTGTTTTGGAATGGTTGCGGATCAATTCTCCTTATTTGGTTGTTGTTGGTTTCTGGTGTCAGGTGTGTGATTGCGTAGGTGGAGCTGTGATCATGAAGGGTTGTTGGAGATAATGAAGACTTTGTTCTTCGGGATAGCGTGAAGGGCTTTGCGATCGCGGAGCTTGTTCAGGTTGTTCTTCGCGTGGTGAGGGTCGCGAATGCTATATGTTAGTGGGGTTGGCCTGGGTTTGGAAGGCTGTTCATCGCGATCGCCTAACTTCGATCGTGATTAAGTAAGGTAATTTCAAAGTCTAAGGGTTTACGCCTTTGAGTTTGCGGAGCTGGGCTTACCTTCACATAGGCTTGGGCAGGCTGAGCTTCACGATTGCGGGAGGGTCCTCGCGTTCGCGTAGAGTGATTTCCTGGGTGAGGTTGGTTGGTATTTTCGATCACGAGGGGGTTTCCGTGATCGCGAAGAAGGCTCACTTGGGCATATTATAAGGTTGCAAACGTGACTTGGCTCATTTTTATGTGTTTTCTCACATTGAAGCAGATGTTGGGCGATTTTGAAGAACCAATTTCATCATCTATCACGAGGTAAGTTAAATAAATGGATTGTGCATGGATTTTAACATGCAAATTGGTAGAATTTGTGGGATATGAAGAAAACTTAGAAATTGTATTTTTGGATTTTTACCACGAAATTGAACATGGAATTGGGAATAAATAATATATTTGAGTTCGTGGTGCTATGGGTAATATTTATCTTCAAGAATTTTTGAACACTGGGTACGTGGTCACAGGGGTTGACTTTTCATGTGGAGTTGGGAATTTTTATAAATTGTTAAATTATCCTTGGGTATATTTTGATTGTTTTGCACGTTCTCTAACTAGTTTTTTATCGATTGGCTTTTCGAGATGTTAGAGAGACGTTAGAGCTGGTTATCGAATATCGAAGCGGGTAAGTCTCTTGTCTAACCTTGTGAGGGAGAATTTACCCCATAAGTATTATATTTGTTATGTTGCTACATGTTATGGGAGCTACGCATGTATGAGGTGATGAGTGTCCGTGCGTATACTAGAATTTCTTATTCGGCCCGGGGTAGACCTAGACTTAATTACGTCATGCGTTAATTTTATCATTTGAGTTATTCTTGTGTGTTTAAATGTTTTATTTACATTGTTGCCTGAGACTAGACTTAAGTAGAGCATTATACTTGTTATTTTATATATCTGGAAAATTACTTGATTAGTAGTAGAAAATATACTTTTCTTGAGCGGATTTATCCCATATTGTATGAATTTGTCCAGAAGTTTCTTATGTTTCATATATCACACATTAATTTGTGAGTGGGGCTAGTGGCCTGTCAAGTCTTCATTTTTCCTGTGGGAACGGGTTGGACGCCTTAGCAGTATCATTAAGGGATTGGGTCGTTCGCCTCGACAGTGTTATGAGATGCATCTGGATTAGGTCATTCGCCTCGACAGTATTTTTGAAAGGCATTTTGGATTTATTATTGATGTATTGATTTAATTGTTGGCTTACCTAATGATAGGTGATAAGTTGGTATTTTACCAACTTATCTCGTCTTTAGGATTAGATTTGTGCTATGTTTGATTGATAAAATCGTGTGTTTAATTTTGTTTACTTGTATTTTATAGGTTCAATATGAATTAGAAGTGATCATGAAGAAACCAAGTGAAAACGAGTCAAAATGAAGTTGAAAAGAAGAAAATCTGGGAAATGGTCTCAGATGTCGCAATTGAGACATAAACTTGGCAAACGCGAAGTCAACCACTCCAATCAATGTTCGCAATTGTGAATAATAGGGTCGCAAATGCAAATTCAAACCAGACAGTCAACCTTCGCAAATGCGAAGGTCTTCATCACAAATGTGAAACTAAGTGCACAGTGCCTAGTTCGCAATTACGAACATAGAGATCGCAAAAGCGATGTTCAACAATGATGTCAGGGTTCACAATTGGGAAAGCAGTGCTTCAGTTCTAGGCACTTCTGTCATTTCACATTTTAATCTTCCCAAATCCTTTAATACACGACCTAGCTCATTTGTAAAATATCTTTGGCTTATTTTTCATTCTCTTGACTAAAGAAGACAATTTTGGAAGCTAGGGTTCTTGCACACACTTGGGTCTTGAAAATTTGAAGCTTTTGGTTGAGAATTTCTTACCCATTTATGTTCATTTCTTCATTTCTTTGCATTGTATTGTATATCTAGTGTGTAGTATTTTTTCCAACACTTGAATCTTGTTTATGGGAATATCCATATTTAAAGTTTGGATTAAATATCTTGTTGTGCTTATGTATCGAACGATTTTTAGTTATTGAAGTGATTTATTGTTTCTTTAATGTTTCCAAAGGGATTAGCTAACCTAGGACTCGCCCATTTACTTTGAATTAATTTTGAGAAAAATCATTTGGGGTTGGGAAAGATTAATAAACAAGAATTTGAGGCTTTAACCCTCACTTTGTAGATTCTACCTTGGGATAGGATTGAACTACTTGTAGCTGTATTCGGGTGTGCTTAATCTATTAATTATTTTAGGGATAATTCAATTAGGAAGTCTTGTTCGTCTCCAGAAGAAGCTAATATAGAATTATTACCCGAGGCTAATTAGCACAAACTCGCTCATATTTGTAAAATCGTGAAATACATTGGATCGTTACTTGAGTGTAATTCCCATTGCATCCATGCTTGTAGGCATTGATCATTTTACTTGCTTTCTAGGTTAGTTTACATTTTTGCATTTAGACATAAATATTTTCTCAAAACCTTTCTAAGCGTTTGGCTTAGCATAATAAGTGATAATTCTCTTACACGCCTAATCACCTACATATTGTTCTCTGTGGGATTTGACCACGACTCATGGTTGGGTAAATTATATTGCATGTGACCGTGTCTATTTACTTTTTAGTAGTAGATTTGGACGTCATCAGTAGGGTTGGGCGCTATCGTGGCCTACGATAGGTTTTGGGTCATGACATGAGGTCATATCATTTTCCACTACATAAAATTTGGATAGCTCTTCATAATGGACTAGAATTCATAAACATTGAAAACCTCTACTCATTTTCCCACTCTCATTGTAATTTTCCCTCCACAAACATCAATAATAGCTTGGCTCTAGGCTAAAAAGGGACGCCCAAAATAAATGGGACTTCCTGATCAGTCTCATAGTCCAAAATTATGAAATCATTAGGGAATATGAAAGACCCCACTTGGACTGACACATCTTCAATCACCCCTTCTGGGCTAGAAAGGGATTAGTCTGGCAATTGCAATATCATTGTGGTGAGTCGAGAATCGTCCAATCCCAATTGCTTGAACACAGATAGAGGCATCAATTTATGCTCGCACCAAGATCACACAAAGCTCGTCCGGTTGTGTGCTTACCAATCGAGATTTGAATACTGACTCTGGATTTTCTAGGCATAGATCACTCATGTGACCCTCTCCACAAACTTCACAAAATGCATGTACTTGCTGCACTAGCTGAACTTGATGTTTATTGAGAATTATGGTCATCTTAATGAACTAGTATGCCAATGTAGCAACCTGTGTTGATAATGCACAAACAACATCTAGCTCAAGGACCCCCCACAGTTTTGTGGACTGTATGTTTTCTCATTTCTCCCTGCCAATCGGGATTACTTTTGGAGAATTTGTTCAACAATGGATAAATTTCATCAAAGCCTTTCTCCAACTTGACCAATGGCTGCATCATCTACCACGATCTTAGTTTTCGCGTGTAGCCCTTCTATGAAGGTATGATACAACACCTCATTAGTTTGATTATGATGAGGAAAATCTCGAAACAACCACTTGAACCTCTCCAAAGAAGAATATAAAGAGCCCTCCTTCTGTTTAAAAGAGACTATCTCACTTTTAATATTTGCAATTTTTCTTGGAGGGAAGAATCATGCTAAAAATTTACGAGCCAGAACATCCATGATGTAATAGAGTTAGCCGTGTATACCTTCAACCATCTCTTTGCTTCTCCCAACAGAGAGAAAGAATATATTATGAGCCTCACATAGTCCGATGTAACTCTGTTTGTGATATAAGTATCACTTATCTCAAAAGTTAGAATGTGTTTCTACAAATCCTCGTGTGGTAGACCCATGAATTTCCCGTTTGCATGTAACATCTGGATCATGCTTTGTTTCAGATCAAAGTGCTTAGTGATTCTGGGATTCATGATTCTAGAGGTGACATTAGAAATGCTAGGCATCACCACGTTTTGTTTCGCTAATGGTTGCCCGCCTGCCATCTCCACATGTAGTTGAACAAGTGCCTGAAGGTTATCCGTGTCCCTTGCTTCTCTCAGCCTTATGTCAAATGTTCTCTCTTGTTCTAGGTCAAAAACACGAAGTCTATCTTGGCTCCTGACCCTTCGCATTCAAGCAAAGGTCCTGAGATCATAGAAAACAATATGAAACATTAAACTTAAACAAATAAACAACAAAAGTTAAAGCTAGTGAAGTAGTCAATATTCAAGTCCCCGACAACGGTGCCAAAAACTTGTTGCTTCCAAATGCACACACAACTATACATGATCAACAAGTAATAATATAATGGTGAGTAAAGTGTCGAACACACAAAGATTTGTGTTTAAATACCTACTAATTTCAACGGAAACTATTATTCAGTCAAGTCGATCAAAGTTCAGTTCGTGTTATTAATAATAAGCAGCAAAATTAATAATTAACTAACTTAGCAAGTAGAAAGTTGGTTATGTTGAAAATTCAATAGAGATAAGCATTCCGGGGTTGTGACCGATTCACCAATCCTATTTTGTTCTAGCTAACTCCTCTTGTCATGCAACTCGCTTATGGTTGCTAATTAATCAAGAAAAGTGTACTTGTACAATTTTCCAGAATTACTATTCGCCTGCAAAAAATATATTAACGAATATATTCCTATGATTTTAATATATCAAGAATGCATTAAGATCACAATATTCAATTGAGCATGGTGATTAGGTATTTTTCTATCCTAACCGCAATCCCCTCCCCCCCTACTTTATAGTTAGGATCATGCTCTCTTCAATTCTTCTCTAGTCTAAATGTGACTTTCCCAAGGAAAATTCAGAAAGTTGAGAGACCTTGATCGTTAACCAGACAATCAAGCAATTAACGATAGAATTGAACAAAAAACTATATAATAACGAATTATAATTAAGGAGAATTTAATGTCAAACAACAATATTCACGGCTAAATCACAGCCCCATAACTAATGGGTCTTAGACACTCATGATAGTATTAAAAAATTTCACAAGTGTTTTGAATGGTTGAAAATACTAAGAATAATGAAGAAAAATTGGTAATCCTCGCTCCCGAGTGTTCAGTACTTGTATTTTGCTCCCAATGTGGCGTCTCCCACTCCAAATTAGGTTTACAATCCATTTTATACAAGTTGGAATCTTGTAGGGACATCAAAACCAAGTCTCGCACGAAATAGAAGAAGTCTCGCCTTAACTGCTAAGGTAGCGCGACGCGCTGGCCCTCCACTGGACTAAAAGCCTCAAAAAACCCGAATTTGCCTTCTGCTTCCCAGGTAGCGTGACGCGCTGGCATAACATTTTTTTTCTTTTCTTCCATTTTTTCTCCAACTCTTTGTCTTTCGTTCCCTATTGTTTTCAAGTGACTCCAACACAAAAGAATACCACAAATTAGTGTAAATCATTACAATACACATACAAATCCATGAGATTTAAGTAACATATGAGGCAACATGCATAGAAATACACATCGTTTATGTTGAATATCACTACTATTGAAGCTAATACTATTCCACATAAATACATAGAATCATCTTACAAAATTGAATTCATAACAAGAAGGTGCTTTCAAGAATTCAAGTTACACAACTGAAGAACCTGGTCCAAAAGATGAAGATGTTTTAGTTCTTTAGTTGTTGTATCTTAATTCATTGTTCTTAAATTTTAACCTATTTCTATTTGAGAAGTATTATTCATAGACATCATTTCTAGAGTTTTCAGTTGATTGAAGAGTAATGGTACTAGAGTTAGCCTCCTTGATTATCGAGTTGTAACCTAAAGTTAGCTACAATTGGGTTGATTGTAGGGGAAGTGTAACGACCCGACCGGTTATTTTGCGTTATAGAACCCCGTGCCCCTAAATGAGACTCCCCGTAGTTTCTTTTACTAATTTATGACTTGCGGGGACGGGAGGTTCGAGGCTTGGAGGAGTTTGGAGTGGTATAGGAACACTTAGTTCCTTAAGGTTGGTCTTAAAGGACAAATTTGACTTCGGTCAACATTTTTAGTAAAGGACCTCAGAATCGAGATTCGAAGGTTTCGGTTGGTTCGTATGATGGTTTCGGACTTGGGCGTATGTTCGGAACGGGTTTTGGATGACCCGGGAGCGTTTCGGCGCCAATAGTGAAATAAGACTCCTTAAGTTCAACAATTGAGGTTTGGAACGTGTTTTTGTGTTATCAAGGTCCAAACAAAACTTCGAGATCGGGAATAGTTCTGTTATGTCATTAATTACTTGCTCGCAAAATTGGGTGCCATTCCGAATAATATAGGTACGTTTCGGCGTGTTGAATGTGAATTCAAGAACTTAAAGTTCTTAAGTTTGATCAATAGGTTTTGGGGTATGATTTCTAGATTAAGCATTGTTTCAGACGTTCTGAAGGCTCAAGCGAGTCTGTAATATGATTTAGGACTTGTTGGGATATTTGGACTGGGTCTCGGGTGGGGTACAGTTTCACTACTCTCATGGGGTCGGGTCGTTCGACTCGGCTGGATTTATTGATATATTATAAGGTTCGGACCTTTCGACCCTCGGAAATGCACAATATATTATTATGTGTATTTGGATCGGGTCGTATGTCCTCGGCATAACTCGTCCTTAGTGATACCAAAATCCCTTTTTATACTTAATAATGTTTCACGGACTTGAAAGGTGAAAGGAATAGATGAGAGAAATGATTTGATTCTTACTTGAAAGAAGGATTTGCTTGCTTACTTCTTGTTTTGAGCTCTATTATCATTCTATATTTCATGCTTAAATTAGAACTTCACATGATTATGTTTTTGGCCCTTAGTAAATGTCGAAGTCGACCCCTCGTCACTACTTCTTCAAGGTTAGACTAGATACTTACTGGGTACATTTTGTTTATGTACTCACGCTACACTTTTGCACTTGATGTGCAGGATCTAAGGCAGGTGCATCTGGTTACTAGCCAGCCGTGCATGCTTGACTTCTAACTTGAGACTACACGATTAGCTTCCCTTCCGAGCCGCTCAGCAGCAGCCAGAGTCTCTCTTTTAGATTTATATTTCTGTCTATTTCCTTCAGACAATATACTAGTATTCTTTTGTATATTCTGCTAGTAGACCACATACTTATGACATCAGGTCTTTGTACACACTAGTAGACTTATGATTTTGGTATCATTATGACTTCGATTTGCACTCCTTTGCTTTTGTTTAATTACTTTACAGATGTAAATTTCTAAAACTTTTATCAATGAGGATATGTTATTCACTTTGCAAACATACTAAAAATGGAAACCACTAGAGTTGTCAGTGTTGGCTTGCCTAACAACGGTGTTGGGAGTCATCATGAACTATAATAAAATTGGGTTGTGACAACATGGTATTTGAGCACTAGGTTCACGTACGTATCACAAGTTATGGGCAGTCCTAATAGATTCTAGCGGATCGGTGCAGAGACGTCCATACTTATCTTCGAGAGGCTATAGGGTGTTAGGAAACTACTCTTTATTCATCTCTTATTATGCAGTTGATAGTGTACTGAGTTTCTTCCTCTTATTCTCTCACAGATTGTGCGAACACGTGTAGAAGACATTCCAGAACCTGGAAGGGCTGCTCCCCCTGTGGCTAGATGCCGAGGTAGAGGCCAGGAGATGGCACCGACTGGAGGTAGGGGCGAGGATGTCCCAGAGTTACCGCAGTTGCACCGCTAGTGGATCCAGTAGATGATCACATTATTGAGGAGCAGGGCGAGGTTCTCGCAGCAGAGCCAGCCCCGGAATATTTCACAACAACAACGGGTTTCCAGGAGGTCTTGGTCCGTATGATACAGTTCATGGACTCTATGACCCAGGCCGGTTTACTTCCAGTAGGTCGGGCCACATCTCAGGCGGGAGGAGGAGCAAAGACCCCTACCGCTCAGGCTCCTGGACATGCAGCCATTGTATACCCCGGGCACTCTCCCCGTGGGCGAAGCCCAGCCAGTCGCAGCAATTGTATATGAGCCCTGGCCAGCTGCAGTCGGCGAGCCGTAGAAGCTTTTGGACCGATGGACTAGGCTTCACCCTACGGCCTTGGGGGTGAGCGACATGAGGATCCACAAGACCTTATTGATAGGTGCAGGGATACACTGTACAACATGAGAATATTGGAGTCTCACGGGGTGGATTTCACTACTTTTAGTTGGAGGGCAGCGCACATAGGTGGTGGAAGGCTTATCTTCTTGGCAGACCAGTAGATTCTCCTCATATGACTTGGGATTAGTTCACACGCCTATTCCTGGACAGGTTTATTCCACCCTCCTAGAGGGAAGAGTTGCAGTGTCAGATTGAGCAGCTCGATCAGGGTCAGATGTCAGTGACCGAGTCTGAGGCGAGAGTTTTTGAGCTATCTCACCATGCACTTATTATACTTCGTACTGAGGAGGAGCGAGTGTGAAGGTTTGTTGCTAGGTTGCACTCTAGTATTCAGTCTAGCATGGCTCGGGATGTTGATATGAGGACTCCTTATCAGTTAGTAGTAGAGATTGCTCGCGGAATGGAGGGTTACTATCAAATGGGCAGAGAGCAGATGCAGCGGGACGAGAGGTCCCATTTTTCTGGAGAGTTCAGAGGTGCCCCAGCTGGGAGTAGAGGTAATTTTGGGAGGGGTCAGCCCAACAGGACTCCAAATTCAACATCACCACCTCCCCAAGGTATTCCAGTGTGGCCCTATTTCAGTGCTATGCCAGAGAGTTCTTACCAGCCACCGGCTATTCAGGGTTCTTCCAGTGGGTACTCTGGTCATCAGAGTTCTTCCAGTGCCTACTTTAGTGCCATACCAGAGAGCTCATATCACCTACTAGTTATTCAGGGTTCTTCCGGAGGGTATTCAGGCCATCAGGGTCAGACTTTAGGCAGCAGTCCACCGCTCCGAGAGGTTTTTATGAGTGCGGGGATCCTAGTCACATGAAGAGGCATTGCCCCATACTTTTGGGGAAAGTCAGTGTAGCAGGGCCAGAAACTCATGATTACAGCTGCAGTATCCGCACCAGCCGTCCGGCCACCCAGAAGCAGATGGTAGATGGGTAGAGGCCATCCCAAAAGTGGAGGCCAGGAAGGAGGAGGCCAGCCAGGTTGCGCTCTAGCAATATTTTATACTTTTCCGGCTATAGCAGATACATTGGCTTTAGTTGCTGTGATCACAGGTATTATCTATGTCTGTGGTAAGGATGCTTCAGTATTATTTGATCCAGGATCTAACTATTTGTATGTTTCATCTATGTTTGCTCACTTTCTAGATATTCCTCGTGAGTCCTTGGGTACTCTTATCTATGTGTCCACTCCCGTGGGCAATTTTATTATTGTGGATCGGATCTGTCAGTCATGTGTGGTCACATTCTGTGGTACGAGACTAGAGTGGGTCTTCTTTTGCTTGATATGACCAATTTTGAGGTCATCCTGGGCATGGACTCGCTATCCACATATCACGCCATCCTTGATTTCCAAGCCAATACTGTTACCTTAGCGATGCCAGAGTTGCCGAGGTTGGAGTGGAAGGGTTCATCTGTCAGCACATCTAGTCGGGCCATATCTTTTCGGAAGGCTCGACATATGGTTGAGAAGGGTTGTTTGGCTTATCTAGCCTATGTTCTGGATACAGCCACAGAGCTTCCTACATAGGAAGTTCTTCGATGTATTTCTTTCTGATCTTCCAGGCGTTCCACCAGATCATGATATCAATTTCTGTATTGACTAGGCTCCAGGTACTCAGCCTATATCTATCCCACCATACCATATGACTCCGAACAAATTGAAGGAGTTTAAGGAACAACTTGAGGAGTTGCTAGTAAAGGGGTTCGTCAAACTGAGTGTATCACCTTGGGGTGCACCAGTATTATTTTTGAAGAAGAAAGATGGGACTATGCAGATGTGCATTGATTACCGCTAGTTGCAGGGTGTGAATGTGTTCTCTAAGATCGAATTGAGATCAAAGTACCATCAGTTAAAGATTCAAGACTCAGATATTCAGAAGACTACTTTATGTACTAGATATGGCCATTATTAGTTCCTAGTGATGTCCTTCGACTTGACTAATGCCCCAGCGCCGTTTATGGACTTGATGAACAAGGTGTTCAGACCTTATATTGATTCGTTTGTCATTGTCTTTATTGATGACATTTTGATTTAATCATGTAGCATGGAAGAGCACAAGCATCATTTGAGAGTGGTGTTTCAGACTTTGTGGGAACAGAAGTTATATGCTAAGTTCTCCAAGTGTGAGTTTTGGTTAGATTTTGTGGCATTCTTGGGGCATGTGGTATCGGGAGAGGGCATTAAGGTGGATCCCAAGAAGATTGAGGTAGTTCAGAGTTGGCATCGTCCAACTTCGGCGTCTGAGATCAGTAGCTTCTTAGGGCTAACAGGTTATTATCACTGGTTCGTGGAGGGCTTCTCATCCATTGCAATACCTTTTGACTAGACTGACCCAGAAGGGTGCTCAGTTTCGTTGGTCCGATGATTGTGAGGCGAGCTTCCATAAGCTCAAGACAACTTTGACCACAACACCGGTCCTTGTGTTGCCTTCTGGTTTGGGGATGTATATTGTATATTGTGATGCTTCATGCATTGGCTTGGGTTGTGTATTGATGTAAGGGGGCGAGTTATTGCATATGCTTCACGTCAGCTGAAGCCCCATGAGAACCACGTTCCAAGGAGGTTAAGTATGAGAAACAGGAGGCTAGGAGGTCTACTCCAGCAGATCACTATACCTGAGTGGAAGTGGGAGCGCATTACTATGAACTTCGTAGTTGGGTTGCCACGAACTTTGCGAAAATTCGATGCAGTTTGCGTCATTATAGACAGATTGACCAAGTCAACACACTTTATTCCTGTGATAACTACATATACTTTAGAGACATTGGCCCATCATTTCAGATAGAGGCCCTCAGTTTACTTCACATTTCTGGAGAGCGGTACAGAGTGAGACCCGTGTAGAGCTCAGCACAGCATTTCATCCACAGATCGACGGGCAGTTAGAGAAGACAGTTCCGATATTGGAGGACATGCTCAGAGCATGTATGATTGACTTTGGAGGACATTTGTATCGGTTCTTGCCTTTGGTCGAGTTTACTTACAACAACAACTATTAGTCCAGCATCGAGATGGCTACATTTGAGGCTTTATATGTTCGGCAATGTCGTTCTCCCATTGGGTGGTTTGAGCTCGACGAGGCTAGGTTGTATGGTACTGATATGTTGAAGGATGCCTTGGAAAAGGTAAAGTTGATTCATGAGTGACTTCGCACAGCCCAGTCCCGACAGAAGAGTTACGCAGATCAGAGGGCGCGTGACTTATAATTCATGGTAGGAGAGAGGTTCTCTTGAAAGTCTCGGGGATGAAGGCAATCATGCAGTTTGGGAAGAAGGGCAAGTTGAGCCCAAGGTTTATAGGCCCATTTGAGGTGTTGAGGCGAGTTGGGGAGGTTTCTTATGAGCTTTCGTTTCCTCCAAATCTATCGGGAGTTCATTCGGTTTTCCACGTCTGTATGCTCTAGAGGTATCATCCCGACTTGTCTCATGTGTTAGACTTCACCACGATTCAGCTAGATAAGAGTTTGGGTTATAAATAGGAGCTAGTTTCCATTGTTGATAGGCAGGATCGCCAGTTTAGATCTAAGAGAATTTTCGTGGTAAAGGTTCAGTGGAGGGGCCAACCGGTCGAGGAGGCGACATTGGAGTCCGAGGAGGACATGCGGAGCAGATATCCTTACTTTTTCAGCACTCTATGTATGATTCTATACCCGTTCGAGGATGAACGTTTGTTTAAGAGGTGGAGAATGTAATGACCTGACCGGTCGTTTTGCTTTATAGAACCTCATTCCCCTATATAAGACTCCCTCTATGTGATTTACTATTTTATGACCTTGGGAGGATGTTATTTTGAGATTTGGAAGGGTTCGGGTAGAAATCGGAACAATTGGTTCCTTAAGTTGGCCTTAAAAGGTTAAGTTTGATTTCGGTCAGCATTTTGAGTAAACGACCTCGGAATCGGTATTTGACGATTCCAATAGGTTCGTATGATGATATCGGACTTAAGTGTATGCTCGGTTCGGGTTTTGGACGACCCGGGAGCGTTTCAGCACCGAATATCAAAAATTGGTTCTTGAAGGATTTTGAAGTACTTTAAATTTGGTTTGTAGCTAGTTTTGGTGATATCGAGGTCCAAACATAATTCTGAGACCGGGAATAGTTCCTTTATGTCATTTAAGACTTGCACACAAACTTTGGTGTCAATCCGAGTAGTTTAAGTATGTTTCGGTGCATTTAGAGTAAATTGAAGAATTTGAAGTTCATAAGTTTGATTCATTTAGTTTTGGGGTGCGACTTTTAGTTTTAATGTTAGTGTTAATCGGACGAGGCTCAGACTAAGTGGGAAGTTTGGAGCAGCAGCGGAAGCTCTAGTTCTGTCATAATCGCAGCTGCGCTTGGCCAGCCGCAAGTGTGAGCTCGCAGGTGCGGGCCAAGAGACATAGAAGAGAACTATGGAGGGCATCCCAGCCGCCGCAGATGCAGAATAATTTGCCCACATGCGTGACCCTAGGTGAGAGGGGATTGATCGCAGGAGCGAACGGGCTCACAGAGCGGCCCCTTTAGTCTGCAGATGCGGAGCCTGGCGAGGTGAGGGAAATGTGCACCTGCGAGGGTTTTTCCCCAAGTGCGGGACCGCAGATGCTACCAAGGCACCGCAGGTGCGAAAGTCGCAAGGGAGAAAGAGTGCATTTAATACAGGACTTAGGCCACTTCTATCATATTTTCTTTCGCTATTGGGCAATGAGAGATTTTAAGGAGGGGATTTCGACCTAGCTTTTGAAGGTAAGTAATTTCTACCTAATGTGAGTTTAATACATAGATTATGAGTAGATGTTGACATGAAAATTTATGGAAATCATGGGTTTAGATGAAAAACCTAGGTTTAGATAAAAATGGGATTTTATCACAAAAATGGTTATGGGACTTAGTGAAAATCATATATTTATGTTCCTAAGGTTATGGGAACAACTTTTTTCGAAAACTTTCGGAATCCGGGCATGTGGGCCCGAGGGTAAATTTTTAGAATCTTGCATTTAGGGTTGGGTAACCTCTTTAATAGTTGCATATGAACTCTTGAGCACATATTGATTAGTTTGTATATTATTTTATTAGTTTAGATTGATTCGGAACCGACTTGAGGGTGTGATCGCATTCTTGAACCGGAAGTAGGCTTTGAGATGAGGTAAGTATCTTCTCTAACCTTGTAAGAGGGAATTAACCCCATAGGTGAACTTAACCAATATGTACTTCTATTTGTGGGGGACTACGCATGCACGATGTGACGAGAGACCGTGTGTAGCTACCACTCATGCTTATGTCCAGGTAGATTTAGGTTTACACCATGATTTGTTGATATCGCTGCTTAATTATGTTTACTACTTGTTGGATTTAAAGTGGAGGTTGAGAAAATTTAATATTTTAAAGTTCCAAGTTGAATTTCTGATTTCAAAAAGGTATTGAGAAGATATTGTGATAAATTGAGAACATCTATGTCCAATCGTTTCGCAAATATATTCTGCGAGCGGGGTAAACTTCCATTACTCTCATGGGAGCGGGTTGTTTGCCTTGGCAGAATTTATTGATATATTATACGGTTCGGGCGATTCGACCCTCGGCAGTGCACAATATAGTATTATGTATATTTGGATCGAGATGTACGTCCTCGACATAACCCGTGCGTAATGATACCGCAATCCCTTTTTATTTTTAATAAAGTTTCACGGACTTGAAAGGTGAAAGGAATAGATGAGAGAAATGATTTGATTCTTACTTGAAAGAAGGATTTTCTTACTTACTTCTTGTTTTGAGCTCTATTATCATTGTACATTTCATGCTTAAATTAGAACTTCACATTATTATGTTTTTGGCCCTTAGTAAGTGTCAAGTCGACCCCTCGTCACTACTTCATCGAGGTTAGACTAGATATTTACTAGGTACATATTGTTTATGTACTCGTGCTAGATTTCTGCACTTGATGTGCATGATCTAAGGCAGGTGCATCTGGTACCAGTCAGGCGCGCACACTTGGCTCCTAGCTTGAGGCTACACGGTGAGCTGCCCTTCCGAGCCGTTCAGCAGCAGACGGAGTCTCTCCTTTGGATTTATATTTCTATCAATTTCCTTCTAGACTAGTATTCTTTTGTATAATATTTGTGACAGCGGGACTTGGCACACACTAGTAGACTTATGATTTTGGATATTGTTACGACTTCGATTTGCACTCAGTTGCTTTTGTTTAATTACTTTACAACTTTAAATTTCAAAAACTTTTATCAATGAGGAAATGTTATTTACTTTGCAAACATATAAAATGTGGAAACCACTAAAGTTATCAGTGTTGACTTGCCTAACAATAATGTTAGACGTCACCACGACCTATAATGAAAATAGGTCGTTACAAGTACTAGCAGCTAACTCTTACCAAGTCCTTTGCTCAAAACTAGAAAAGTAGTAAATTGAGACCAAGTGAAAAACAGTAAAAAAAAAAAAAAAAAAAAAAAGTAAGCTAACTAAAACGCCAACTGTCTAACAGTGTGTAGGTGCACAGTAAAATAAACAGAAACTCATGATAGTGATACAAATTAGACACCGAGAAGAGAAACCAAGTCTGTAAATGAGAAAGTTGTAAGGAGGAAATAACTTCAAAATCATTCCAGTAATACTAAACACACATGTGCATTAGAAACTAATAGTGAACTGAAAAGTAAATATATCATGTGAAAGATAGACAGCAGTTTATTGTACTATTGGTTCAATATTAGATCTAATATTCATCAGGAAGCGTATTGCCTGCCAATCATATGCTCAGTAGAATTTGCGAGTTTCCATCTTTGCAAGCTCAAAGTTCTTGTGCTTCCTCTGGATGAAGCTATTCGCTTCAACATCAACCTTTTCCTCTATGACTTCATATTTTCCATTCTTGTTAGCAAATTGGAGTTTCTGGTGAACTTCAGGCGTCTGATACTCGTGGCGATATCCATTAGGATTATTGTGCTTGTAGTGAGTGCCATACTGATCGCCGTACTCCACAAGTTGGATTTTCTCGTGAACTTCCGGGGCCCGATACTCGTGGCGATATCCAGTAGGGATATGGTGTTTGTTGCGATTACCATACTCATCATCGAATTCCACAAAGTGAACTTCTGGAGTATAATAATAGCCATATTGATTCCCTGGTTCTTCACAAATGACTCTCTCTTGGATGATCATGTTAGGATATGGATACACCCTTTCCATCCTTGTTATTCAAGGAATGCACTCCTCTGCAACTGTGTCAGATCACAAACTTGATCTACTAATAAACATATTTTTCTATTAGCTTCTATGTTTGTTTGATTTGCTGACAAAACCTTAACAAGTGTTTAGCTTTTTATAGTAAACTTGTGTTACAATTCTCACCAGATGACCAGATATGAGCCATGAATCTGATGCCCTCTCTTTAATTAGTCGATATCAAAAAATGGATAACCATTAATATAAAAGAATAACCTAAGGAACAGTTTGTAAGATTTTAGAGTTTTGGATCATAGGAAGAATAACAATGGTTTGATATATATAAGCAATCCAGTTCGGTAGTTTAATTGACTGTACCTGAGCTACACCCATAAAGTCAGTCCAGATTCAGAGGAAATTAGGGATTAATAAAGAAAAAGAATGTTAAAGGTTTATGAATTGGTTGAAAATTGTGGAAGACAATCTATTTCTTCTCATCTAAGCCTTGATGATAGAATTACTCGCTACTTAATTGGTTGGGAGGTAGCAGGTAGTCAAGTTGTCCACAAATTAGCTTAGGCACCATTGGTATAAGACTAAATAAATATAAATATTAATATTAATGTTGTCGTTGTTGTTATTATTATTATTATTATTAGTATTATTATTATTATTAATTATCATCATATCGTAATATATTATAATAGTGTGAAGACTTTAGTTAAAGTTATTTTATTAAAATACCCTTTGAAAATTAAATGACCAAATCACCCTCTAAATTTATCCGCTAGAATATCCTCACATTAAGCTAGAGAAAAAGAACCTTCCATTAAATGATTATTTTTTATTACTTTTAATTGAGTAAATGTGGATATTATTCCATCGTTGTTGCAGGCGATGAGTTTCCTGGAATAAATATTTTTAATTGTTTAGCTTTAATTGTTGTTTCTTTCATTTTGTCTAGCAATAATATTTTTACACTTCAGTCTTTTGATCTGTATTGTACGCTAGCAGTTTTGTAAATCTTAATTATTCAGCCTAGATTATTTGTTCTTTTCATCTTCAACAGTTATGATATTTTTGCATTGCAACCTAATATAATGTAACTAATAACATTCATATCATGGGTCACTCTTCTTCTGCATAAATTGAGTATCTTACACAACATGAATATATAAAGTAAAATGTACAAGAAAAGTTGTATAATTCAAGGTATATTAATATATAATTGATTTGTTAGGATGGATTCGCAAATTCTTCGGGTGGTAGAAATAATCACATCTTGAAGAACAAATTCATGCTTTTCTTTGGATTAACTATTTTGACATGTTCTATTTCTATCATTCTTCCACTGTCTAATTTTTTGTTTTCCTAATCCTCATTTTCTACAGGAATCTTTTTTTTTGTTTTCTCAAGGCAACGCGGTAAGATTTTACCTTTTTTAGTATTTGTTATAATTTTGTTTAGTGTCTCCACTCTTTTTATTGATTAGTACTTAATTCAAAAAAATTTATTCATGATTATTTTTTTGCAGTTCAGATATCACACATAAGTCTGAGTTGCACCTATTGAAATATGCTTTGATCCATGTATTTCAAGAAAGAACCACTTGAATGATACACTTGATAATTAATGTTTTGAAGATTTAGATTTCCTGTCCCTATTTTAGATATTATTTTGCCTACTATTCATTCTTCTTCAAGTAAAGATGAACCGTTCAACTTTAGAACTCCTATCTGATGGTTTTGAAGCTAAAAAGGTATTCTCTCTTTATATTTTAGTGTATTTATTATTGTATATATTTTATGAGATCTTGAGGTTACAATATATAATTAATGTTGTACAAAAACAAAAGAAATTACTCTTTTGTGTATTTTTAATTTATAGTTCAATCAAATCATAAGTTTTAATATTTTTAAATATACAATATATGGGATATACTTCAAAATTAATGGTATGTTCGTTGTAGGTGTTATTTTGAGAATATATCAATCAATTTTTTTGGAGTTCTTAACTAATTACTATGAAATATTGATGTGGAAATTGGTAGTTTCACCTTATTACAAGAACCATACGGGGACTGAAGGGTCAGTGGTTACACTTGGAAGAAATAAGGAGACAAAAAGCCAAGAATTATTTGGGTATATATATACTAGATGGCTGGTGCCCCTGCACAGACTTACCTTTTGCTTGCTAAAAGTGGATAAAGTTCGCCAAAAATTTGATTCCGAGCAATTCGGCATTGTAAAGTTGCCATTGCTCTTCCAATGAATGACTGAGAATGAAATATTACATAATGGTTTGATTTGGTAAGAATAAAGTAAATTGCAAAATAACAGGATAACTTTGAAGGCTCAAGTAACCAAATACTCTCAAGAAGAATGTGCAGCTTCACCTTGTGCTAGAAAAACATGTGAATAGAATCAACACATTATCAATATGAACACATCTCTGTCAACTACTCTTCTGCCTATTGGCTCAAAGAATGAAACAGATGGAACTTGAGGTGTTTCTCATATCAAAATCTAATTCGGTGTTTGATGCTCGGACAATATTCTACCACCCCCTCATATATATGAAGGCGCAATCACAGCCTTGCATATATACCAACCTTCTGGTATACTCTATTGGTCTTTTGTAATCCGGCCATGCTACTGCAATCACTATCATGTATTCGAACTTGGGTTGACTATGTTTTGTGAAGCCCGCGTCTGCTTCCTCTCACTAGCTATATTTAAAAAATGGAGAAAACCATTATGAGCTTGATCTAACAGTCATATTAACTTGAAAACAGAAATAAACTTAAAAACCAGTAAAGAAATAAAGAAGAGTTGGATGACCAGCCCTTGGCTTCTTTAACATGACCATTTGATATAAAAGTTCTCGCAGCCCATATAGACTCACTGCTAGTTATTATGAACTATCCAAAAGATTTAGCTATTTTTATATATAACTTAAAGAGATACTCGAAGAGAGCAACAAAAATTCAAATATACTTGAAGAAGTAATTTGCTATGAAACCAAACCAAAAGACACAAACTGGTGTTGAGGTTCAATAACTCAAGCATATACACAAAGTTTTTCTTTATTAATTAAACTTTAAACATACTTTCCTAATGTTGGGAATCATTTATTCTGACTTTGCTAAACAAATAAATAGAAAATTCTGGACCTAATTGTTGCTTCTTGGA
Organism: Nicotiana undulata; assembly: GCA_005239495.1. Taxonomy (NCBI): domain Eukaryota; kingdom Viridiplantae; phylum Streptophyta; class Magnoliopsida; order Solanales; family Solanaceae; genus Nicotiana; species Nicotiana undulata. Next base: position 86,498 of record ML246865.1, read on the forward strand.
AAGGCAAGTGAAATTAATATGAATAAAATCAAATTTATTTTACCTTCATCCTCGTTCAAGATTCTATTACGTGGAAAGATAGACACACTCTTATACATCCATACTGAGATTATATGCACCATCCAAAATTTTCTAATAGAACAAAGTAATTTTCAACACTATTTCATGGCAAATGTAACCAATTTCTTGCTATTAAACCACATTATTTTTGTGGTTATGCTAATCACATAAATGTATTGACCAGAACTATGCTTCACCAAACAGAAAGTAAACCATGACATTTATACTTTTTACTTACCCTGTATATGGGGCTTGATGTTTTACATCAAATTATATCTTAATGCTATAGCAAACACACCGCTACTAAAGACCATTGGTTAAAATTTGCTTGTTTGAAAAAATATGGAAGATAAAGTAGATTTTAATTTTTGTAAACATATAACTTACTCATATTAGACATGACAGATAATATGCATGACAAATATTACTGGGGAAAGATAAGAACAAAACAAAATGAAAGATTCAATTACCAAATTACTCAAAGGCTTTATACCAAAATATTTTTCATTGCCTATTTGTTTCTGTTTACCACATTACTCAAAGGTTTTAAACGCTATACCTAACAGTAGATAGAGAATTAAGTTAGATCAAGTAAAAAATATGTTATTCTAGCTGGCTTTAATGCAAACATGTTAGTACTTGCAAGATGCAAATATAATCCGTTATAGAGAAGATTGCTCCAACTGATAGTAATGACCAAAGACTAATGAGGCACATAAATATATTTATTAAAAATTTTAAAAACTAAAATAAAAAGTGAAAGTAATAGCAGAATTTCAGTTTAAAGTCTTCCAATATTCATTTTCTTAAAAATACCAATTGGCGTCTTTAGACAAAACTATGTTGTATTAAGTGGCATAATCATGATTATAAATTCATCAACAGATGTAATGGTTCCTTCCCTCAAAAAATATTATTTCACCAATTTCAAAACAAGTGAAGTTGAGACTTTGGTTTCTTCATGTAATTTTCACTTGGATGAAGCATTTACCTAGACTCTGTAAAGGATTTACGACAGTCCTTCATTTTTTAGAACCTTATAAAGGAATCATATACTACTACTTTTATTTATCTCTCATCTTATCATCTTTTGATTTCGGAAAGCTATCAGTCAAATTTGTCGACGAACTCTTTAACAGGAAAGCTCAAAATGCTCCATATCAAAAGCATATGTAGTACAGAATTACCATAGAAGAAATCATAACATTAAAAAATGGAAAGAGAAGAGCATATTATAACCCAAACATCAAAAACTTATTTTCCTGACAATGTTCACTCTAGTTACATTTCATGTCTTCTTGCAGTCATTTCGTCATGAAATAATATACCAATATGCCTGAAACCAGTAGGAACAATCCACTTCTTTTTATACTAAAAATATTAATATTCCAATAAATGAAATATCATGACCATTAATATCAAAATCAAAATAAGTGAATTTTTTTTAGAGTTTACCGAGGAAGCAAAAAGTTCATTCTCTTACCTCTTAATATGAATTGTCCTTAATTTACTATCAAGCAGGCCAAGCATCGCATCTGACGACAACTGAACATGTTATTATTTCGGTGCTGCATAAACCATGGGCGAGTCAATAATTCCATTTCTTGCATTAACATATAATAAAACAATCTAGTTCTAATTATCATCAAGAAAAAAAACTAAAAATTCATATTTCGCTTATACAATGAAAATATAGAGGAGAGAAAGGCCTGGTGAAAAACCAAGTTTTGCCTAGAACTTGTATACTTCCTCAACCTCGACTGCATAATATTCCTCACCATCAAGCTACAGGGAGGTTTATTTCTTTCTTCCTGAAGATCTGGCTACACCTCACAACAAAGGCTTTACAGTAGTGGTCTAAAGGGAGAGAAGAGATGGGGAGTTCAAAGACAATCTTTGGGTTTCTAAAACTGGTGTACAGTCAATTCACAATTTTATGGAATTTCATGTATGTATGTCCTTGTTGCTGGAAATTGTGGTTGTCATAATAGGAGTATATTTTATTTTTGATTGGTATTCTACCTCATTATGTTCTGTTCTCCCTTTCTAAGTACAAGAGAAATGTTGTTCAGGTAAATCTCTTAACATCTGCAAATCTGATGTTCACATATGTTGACATCAGTGTTATCAAAGGCGAAAAGCGCAAAAAAGCTCTAAGGTCCGTTGGGGCTTTAAGCGCAAATAAACTGTGGGCTTTAATGAAAAAAGACCCAATTGGAGAAAAAATAAAAATATGTATATGTAGTCTAAGACTAATAATTATAAGCATGAATACAAATATATGGACAAAGAAATTGGAAAAAATTTACGATAAAGTATAAACCTTATACCTTTTCAGAATTACACTTATTGGCAAGTAAAAGTATGCCTAAGAGCCTTGATGCGATACTAAAGCGCCCACAAAGCGAGGCGAAACGCTCAACATGTTTTGAGCCTCACTTCAGGGCTTAAACGCGCCTTTGACAATACTGGTTGACATCTAACCTGTCTGTAACAGTAGGAAATGAAATAACATAATATACACAATGTATTAGTAAGGTTAGTTTAGTCATTTCCATATGTTAGTTATCATTTTGTTAAGTAGTTATAGTGTTAGTTAATTGTATACTTAGTTAGTTAATTAGTTAATTAGTCTATATTATCTAATATATAAATATATCACATCATTGTATTAGAGATGGACTTAATATGAATAAGAATTTATTCTTTGCATATGCCTTCTCTCTATTGTTCATGTTCTGCTTAGCCCCTCTTCTTACTCACATTCTTCACCATTGAAGAACACTGCTTCTCCTTCCTTGTTCATTGATTAATTGTTCTACTACAAGAATTATTACATGGTATCAGAGCTTTGAGCAAATTTAATTGCTCCTAAACGATTCTTGAATTTTTTTTCTCTCTGTTCTTCCTTCTGTGAATTCTTGAAATTGTGCAAAAATGGCGAACAACAATGGAGTCACAAATGATGGCATTCAGACAGTACATGCAGCAACTTCCACACACGGAATGACTGAAAATCAAAACCCAATCGATTACAATCACCCCTTGTTTCTATCACCATCGGATGTAAGTGGAATTCAAGTTATATCTTTTCAATTAATTGGAATTGAAAACTATTCCATGTGGTATAGGTCTATGAAGGTGGCGTTACTGGGTAGAAACAAGTTGGGTTTGGTTGATAGGTCCTACTCTAAAGAAAAGTTTCCTGAGTGTAATTGGAATCATTGGGAAAGAGTTAATGCAATTGTGCTGTCATGGATCTTGAATTCTGTCTCAAGTGGTCTGTTAGGAGGTATAATGTATGCGTCAAGTGCTCAGGCGGTGTGGCAGTTCAGCTAAAAAAGTTGTCACAGGGGCGTTTTCAGTCCGCCGAAAAATGCTGCCCCATGTGCGGCAGTCAAGTCTCAACTTGGCTCAGCCTTACCCGATTTTGTTTCGCATTAGAGGTTTGGCACTTAGAATAATTGTAAGGCAACAAGAATAAGTAAAGGCACAAGCAGATTTACGGGAACCCTTTCCCAAACTGATGGCCAAACCGAAAGAATTAATCATCTGCTGGAGGAATACTTGAGGCATTTCGTGACTGCTAGTCAGCGAAACTGGACAGATTTATTAGACTGTGCACAATTTTCTTATAATTGTCACAAGTCTTCATCAACGTAGAAGAGTCCATTCGAGATTGTGTTGGGAAAACAACCAAGGTTACCAATGGAGATGGCACAACAGAAAACTGGAGGCAAATGTCCAGCTGCCTATCACTATGGTTGGGATAGACAGGAGATGATGAAGGAAGCAAGAGACAGCTTGAAAATGGCACAGAAACGCATGAAAAAGTATGTTGATCGGAACAGGCGTCCCTTAGAATTCAAAGTGGGCGACAAGGTGTTGTTGAAGCTTACTCCATAAATCTGGAAAAAGATTGATACACGAGTAAGGCATAGAGCATTGGTTTCAAGGTATGATGGTCCCTTTGAAGGGATTGAAAAGGTGGGCGAAGTTGCTTACCGGTTGAAGCTGTCGGACATAATGAAGATACATCCCACTTTCCATGTGAGTTATTTGAGGCCTTATGTAGAAGATCCTGAAGATCCGTACAGGCACAAGAAGATCAAGAGAGCTCCTCCTGAAGTGCGCACTCAGATTGAGGATGAGATCGAAAATATTCTGGACCACCGGGTACTTGGGATGCATAAGAAGAACAAGCGGACAGAATTTTTGATTCAATTGAAAGGAAAGCCCGAGACAGATGCAACTTGGGAGAAGGGGGATTATTTATGGCAATTTGAAGATCAAATTGAGAACTACTTGAAATCAGCCTCGACGAGGGCGTCAAGTTCAACTAGTGGGGGTGGTTTGTTAGCCCCTAATATTGAGCTATGACGAATGCGGGGCAGAATTTATGTCAAGGGCTTGTACATTGCCCCTTGGCATAGATGTGGAAAGCAATGTTCGGAGTTGGAGGTGTGTCTAAGTCAGTGCATGGACTTAGGCAAGTTAGCTAGGCAAGGTGCCTTGAGTGATGGCAAGGCCGCCTTGATCGTGGGCGACGGCTAAGGCAAAGAAGGTGCATGGCACGTGGCTAAGGCATGCGTATGGATCAGTGGGACGACTAGGTTCTTGGCAAAGACATGGTCATGAGCTTATGGGCGAGGCATGGTCCAAAAGACAAGGCAAGCAGGAAGCTAAGTGTGGGCAAAAAGCTGGAAAGCAAGTGTGCAAGACATGTGACTGAAGAAGTGTGCAAGGCATGTGCTGTGGAAGTTAAACTCATGTGCCAAGCACATGAGCAGTTGGCTAAGTTGTTGAAGATAGGCTATTTCGTGGGAAGAGTTTGAATTTGAATTCAAACTAGTTGGTTAGCTTATTCTTAGGGAAAGTCATGTGCAAGGCACATTGTTTCTAACTGCCCCTTGTAATCTGCCTGTGGCAGCCCCATTATATGTGTGTAATTTCGTTGGTCTAAGGTATGTCATGTTTGTGAGCCTTTCCAACAAGAGTCCTTTGTAATTCTGCGAGAATAATAAAGGTTGGGTATTTTACCCGTATATGTGTATGTGCTGCTTACGTTTCTTAAAGTATGAAATTCGTCTAAGGACAAATCAGTGAGCGGAAAAAGTGAGGCTGAGTGGCTTGTGTGAGGCTGCTAAAGTTGGCAGTTCAGCTGCACGTAAATACACAAAACACAAACCAGGAATGAGCTGAGAATGACAAAAAGTAAAGTGAGTCCAACAAACAGAATACGCGTCAGTAAGAAGAGGAATTAAAGGGTTAAAACACAAGTACCAAAATACCCATAAGATATGATGTTATTGCAAAACTACCTTTCGTCGTCAAAGGGGCCTTCACTTATTATATATATATATATATATATATATATATATATATATATATATAAAGTAAAGTAAAATAATATATATATACACCACATAACAATGCGATACATACTTTGATTTATCGAGGAAGAGAATAATGTAGCACTTGAGCTACTAATTTCGATTAGGAAGAGAATAATGTATCCACAACTAGAATATGATACTTGTTCTTTATCGTAATATCGTTCAACTTATGGTAATCCACACAAAATCTCCACGTAACATCCTTCTACCTAACCAATATGACTGGGGATGCAAAGGAAGAAGTGCTAGGTGAAATGGTTTGGGCTTCCATCATCTCCTTCACCCTTTTTTCAATTTGTTTTTCTGTTCATAAAAGTAAGATTAAGGGCAAATGCTAACTGGCTTAGATCCTGGTAACAACTCTATTGCATTTTTACAGGTCTTGTTCGGGGGATGGCCTATCGTGTGATGACCCAAAAAGTCATCTTATGTTTTACAACTCGATTATGCGCTCTTTAGCCTTAAACATTTTATTTTTACTCTCCTCGATTTGCGCGCGCAGTCCGGACGTATTTCCGGAAAGCTTTTATGTTGAAAAATGATGAAAATAATAATTTTTGCCTTAAAAGTTGATTTTAGTTGACTTCGATCAATATTTTGGGTAAACAGACGCGGACCCGTATTTTGACAGTCCCAGTTGGTCTGTAATGAAATATGGGACTAAGTGTATGCCCGGAATCAAATTTTGAGGTCCCTAACTCGAGATATGAATTTTCGTTAAAAATTGGAAGACTAAAAATCTAATATTTTTATGAAATTGGTTAATGTTTCATCTTGTTGGCATCGGGTACGTATTTTGATTCTGAAGTCCGGTACAACTCCGTTATGATATTTAGGGCTTGTCTGTGAAATTTGGTGAGGAACGGAGTTGGTTTGACGTGATTCAGACATTCGGTTGTGAAAATATTAGTTTTGAAGCTTTCTTGAAAATTTCATTCAGTTTGGTGCTAAATTCGTAGTTCTATGTGTTATTTTGGCGATTTGATTGCGCGATCAAGTTCGTATGATATTTTAGGACTTGCGTGCATGTTTGGTTTGGAGCTCCGAGGGCTTGGGTGAGTTTCGGATAGGCTACGGGTGTTTTGAAACTTAGAAATCTGGTGTGCTTTGTGATCGCGGAGGGGATTTGGGCTGGGGAGGGGGGGAGATTTAACTCTACGCGAACGCGGGACTATGGTCGCGAATACGGAGCACTGGGGGATTGTTCTACGCGAACACGACCCGTCTAACGCGAACGCGTAGCTTTTGTTGGGCTGGGTTGGGAGATGAAGTAACTCTACGTGAACGCGCACCCCATCTCGCGAACGTGAAGGTTAGGGGGGATAGACCATCGCGAACGCGTTCAGTTACTCGCGATCGCGTAGGCCACTCAAGCCCTGCTCTTCGCGAACGCGACAGTGTTCACGCGAACGCGATGAACACTGTCGCCCAGTTCACAAAATAGTCCCAAAACAAGACTCAAGCCATTTCTTCAAATTTCAAAACCTAGAAGACCTAGGCGCGATTTTCAAAAGACAATTTCTTCCCAAAGTATTGGCAAGTGATTCCAAACCATTTTCCTTCAATTACACAGTGCATCTCATGAAATTTCAACCTAAAATCTGGGGTGTTCATGGTAGAAAATAGGGATTTTGGAAGAATTGTGGATTTAGACCTCAATTTTGGGTCGGATTCAAAAACTAATTGCATATTCGAGCTCGGGGTGAATGGATGGGTATTGGTTCGAACCTCGAGTTTTAACCTAGCGGGCCCGGGATCAATTTTTGACTTTTGGTGGAATGTTTGGGAAACCTACATTTATGTATTGGAATTGAACTCTTTAGCAATAATTAATGTTATTAAATTAATTATGACAAGATACGAGTGGTTTGGAGGTGGAATCTAGAGGAAAAGCGATGGTTGAGTTTTGAATTTGGCCGTTGGAGCGAGGTAAGCGTTGTGTCTAACTTTGGCTTGAAGTATTAGGTATTATTTGACTATTTGCTACGTGTTTGGTTCTTAAGTACAACGTATAGGTGAAGTGACGAGCACCTATGCGTTATTCTCAAGTCATAGTATGTGATTGAGTCTTATTCTTGTAACTTTTGTATTCTTTAATCGTATTATTCATGCTTAGCTTAGCCCTTCGTTATGTTGAGCAGCTTTTATCATGTTCTACGGAAATTTGGTATTTATTAAGTATTGGATCAAAGTTGAGGTTGGTATTGTGGCACTAAATGTTTAAGTAAGACTGATTTTTGATAATCCTATCTCTCTGTTATTATTGTTCTTTGTTTTGGTGAGGGAGAGTGTAAAGCACGAAGGGTGATGCCATGCAAATATTTGTGAGGGAGTGTTAATGCACGAAGGGTGATGTCGTTCCATGTTTTGGTGAGTGATATGCACGAAGGGTGATGTCGTGTCATATTATGAGAGAGTTAATGCACGAAGGGTGATGCCGTGCCATGTTTTGGTGAGTGATATGCATGAAGGGTGATGATGTGTCATATTATGAGAGAGTTAATGCACGAAGGGTGATGTCGTGCCGTTCTATTGTTCCATAGGGTGAAGTTGAGAGTAAAAGCACGAAGGGTGACGCCGTGCAGTTTCCTTTACCATTTTAACTTGTATTATCTATTTAAGGCATATTGATCGATCCAATTTTTAATCACTGTTTTTGATTCCTTATATTGTGATCCCCTCAGCATGACCCCTTCCCAATATTTCCTGTCTTATTTCTTTTATCATTGTTTTTCCTATATGTATGATTATCCTGCACATGTTGTTTGTAGGAGTCTTGTCCTAGCCTCGTCACTATTTTGCCGAGGTTAGGATCGACACTTACCAATACATGGGTCGGTTGTACTAATACTGCAATCTTCACTTCCTGTGCAGATTCTGATGTCGGTCTGAGATGATCTTGAGACTAGCTGCTGACTTCACTACAAAGGAGACCCAAGGTAAATCTGCCGAAGTCCGCAGACCCTGGAGTCCCCTTCTAGCGGTTTCAGCTTACTGTTTCTTTTAATTCGTAAACAATTATATTTTCTTTCAGCCAGTTATTTGTAGTTAAATTGTAGAAGTCCAAGAGTTGTGACTTCAAATCATGGGTAGTTATGTATAAATTTGGTTTTGTTATGAATTTTCGCTCTCTTATTAATTTGTTATGTGGTAATTGTTGTTTATCACTGTAAGATTTAAGGTTTTTGCTTATTGAGTCTCTAATGATGGCTTGCCTAGCAAGTGATTGTTAGGTACCATCACAGTCCCGACGCTGGGAATTCTGGGTCGTAAAAAGTTGGTATCAGAGCACTAGGTTGCCTAGGTCCCACAATTCACGAACAAGCTTAGTAGAGTCTAGTGGATCGGTACGGGGACGTCTGTACTTATCTCCCATAGGTTATAAAGTTAGGAACAAGTTTCATTTTTACTTATCTTTGTCTTACGATTTTGTTTTTATCAATACTGATTGAACTCTCCTATTCTTATTCTCTCGTAGATTGCGAGAACGTGTGCTGATTCTTCAGCTGAGCAGCAGCCAGAGCCCCCAGCAGAAGCTCCTACTAGTGGCAGTGGTCGAGGCCAAGGCCGTGCCAGAGGCCGAGACAGGGGCAGATCTCAGCCCAAGGCCCGAGCAGCAGCCCCAGCCGTGGAGCCTCAAGTAGAGTTCGATGAAGAGGTTCCAGCTCAGACTATTCCTACTAGACTAGCTCAGGTCCCGGAGGGGTTTATTGCCACCCCAGTGCTTCAGGGTGCCTTGGTCCGATTGGTGGGCCTTATGGAGAGTGTGGCCTTGACTAGCGCATTACCCATGGCACCAGCCGTATCTCATGCTAAAGGAGGAGCCCAGACTCCTCCTACTCATATTCCGGAGCAGATGGCTCCCTAGGTTCATACTCCAGCAGCTCATCCAATCAGACTAGTTCAGCCGGTTGCTGCGGGACAGCTTGGTGATAGGCCAGCTATGTCCTCTAAGGCCTTGTGCAGATTGGATAGGTTTAACAAGCTCTTTCTAGTTCATTTCAGTGGTGCTACTTTAGAGGATCCCCGGGAGTATCTTGATAGCTGTCATGAGGTTCTTCGGAACATGGGTATATTGGAGACCAATGAGGTCGACTTTGCTGCTTTTCAAATGACTGGTTCCACCAAGAAATGGTGGAGGGATTGTTTGTTGACCATACCAGCTGGGTCGCCTGCTCTTACTAGGGACAAGTTCTCTCATCACTTCTTGGAGAAGTTTCTGCCTATCACCTTGAGAGAGGAGCGCCGCCGTCAGTTCGAGTGTCTCCAGCAGGGCAGCGTGATTGTCACTCAGTATGAGGACCTGTTTTTTGGATTTGGCCCGTCCTGCTATTCATCTTCTTCCTACTGATAGAGAGATGGTGAGGAGGTTTATTGAGGGACTTGTTGAGCCCATTAGATTGCAGATGGCTAGGGACACTGGGAGCGAGATTTCTTTTTAGGATGCGGCCAATATCGCTGTACGAGTCGAGATGGTTCTTGGACAAGGATGTCATGGGTCGGACAAGAGGCCTCGTCATTCTGGTGGGTTCAGCAGTGCCTCATCTGGAGGCGGGGGGTACTTATTGTAGAGGTCATCCTCCCAGGCCATTTCCTTCAGCACTCCAAGCATCCCACGGTGCCCTAGCTGGTCGTGGCCCTCATATGCCTTATCTGATCAGCCAACCTACAATGCACCACCAGCTCCTATCAGTGCACCTCCTCTCTAGAGTTTTCAGGGTGGTTTTTCAGGTCGACGGGGTTAGTTTCACGGACAGCAGTCACAGCAGCCTAGGTTTTGTTATACTTGTGGTGATTCGAGGCATATTGCTAGATTTTGTCCTCTTGCGTCAAGTAGATTACAATATCAGAATTCTCGTTCCATGATTCCGGCACCAGTAGTTACACCGCCTGCTCAGCCAGCCAAAGGCATGGGTTAGACAATTAAAGGTAGGGGTCGTATTGTTACAGGTGGAGGTCAGGCCGTTAGAGGTGGAGGCCCGCCAGCTAGAGGTCGTCCTAGAGATATGGTTTAGAGTGGTGGGGGCTAGTCCCAATGTTATGCTTTTCCAGCCAGACCTGAGGCTGAGTCGTTCGATGTTGTAATTACAGGTAATGTTTCAGTTTGCAGTAGAGATGCTTCAGTTCTATTTGATCTGGGGTCTACTCCTATGTGTCATCTTATTTTGCTTCATATTTGGTTGTGCCTCGTGATTCCTTGAGTGCCCCTTTATATGTGTCCACACCTGTAGATGATGCTATTGTTGTTATTCATGTATATCATTCGTGTGTGGTCACAATTGGGAGTCTTAAGACTAGTGTAGACCTTCTACTCCTGGATATGGTTGATTTCGATGTTATATCGGGAATGGATTGGTTGTCACCTTATCATACTATTTTTGACTGTCGCGCCAAGATGTTGACCTTAGCCTTTCCGGGGTTGCCTTGATTAGAGTGAAGAGGGACTTTTGGCCATTCTACCATTAGGGTTATTTCTCATATGAAGGGTCGGCATATGGTCGAGAAGGGGTGTTTGGTCTATTTGTCTTATGTTCGTGATTCTAGTGCGAAGGATCCTTCTATAGATTCTATGCTTATTGTTCGTGAGTTTCCAGAGGTATTTCCTGCAGACCTGCCGGGAATGCCACCCGACAGGGATATTGATTTTTTTATAAATTTGGCTTCGGGCACTCAGCCGATTTCCATTCTGCCATACCGGATGGCCATAGTTGAAAGAATTGAAAGAACGGCTGCAGGATTTGCTTGATAAGGGCTTCATTAGACCTAGTGTCTCACCCTGGGGTTCACCAGTATTGTTTGTAAAGAAGAAGGATGGTCAATGAGGATGTGTATAGATTATCGGTAGTTGAACAAAGTCACTATCAAGAACAAGTATCCATTGTCGAGGACTGATGATTTAGTTTATCAGCTACAGGGTGCCAAGGTGCTTTCAAAGATCGATTTGAGATCGCTACCATCAGTTGAGGATTAGGGCATCCGATGTTCCTAAGACATATTTTCGGACGCGGCATGGGCACTATGAGTTTCTGGTGATGTCATTTGGGTTGACCAATTCCCCAGCAGCATTTATGGATTTGATGAACCGAGTGTTCAAGCCTTATTTGGATTCTTTTGTGATTGTGTTTATTGATGACATCTTGATATACTCCTTCAGTCGGGAGGAGCATGAGCAACACCTTAAGATAGTGCTCCAGACTCTGAGAGACAGCCAGTTGTATGCTAAATTTTCGAAGTGCAATTTTCGCTTGAATTCACTCGCTTTCTTGGACCACGTTGCATCAGCAGAGGGCATTCAGGTAGATCCTAATAAGATTGAGGAACTCAAGAACTATCATAGACCCACTTCAACAACGAATATCAGGAGCTTCTTGGGTTTGACGGGTTATTACTGTCGATTTGTGGAGGGGTTTTAATCTATAGTAGCCCCGTTGACCAAGTTGACCTAGAAGGGTGCCCCGTTCAGGTGGTCGGACGAGTGTGAGGCGAGCTTTCAGAAGCTCAAGACAGCTTTGACTACAGCATCGGTGTTGGTGTTACAATCAGGTTCATGATCTTACACTGTATATTGTGATGCCTCATGTGTTGGGCTCGGAGCAATATTAATGCAGGAGGGAAGGGTGATTGCATATGTGTCTCGGCAGTTGAAGGTTCATTAGAAGAATTACCATGTCCATGATATAGAGTTGGCAACCATTGTTCATGCGCTGAAGATTCGGAGGCACTCTCTTTATGGCGTGTCATGTGAGGTTTTCACGGATCATCACATCCATCAGTATTTGTTTAACCAAAATGATCTCAATTTGAGGCAGAGGAGGTGGTTGGAGGTATTGAAAGACTATGATATCACCATCTTGTATCATCCGGGGAAGGCCAATGTGGTAGCCGAAGCATTGAGTAGGAAGGCAGTTAGTATGGGCAGCCTTGTGTTCATTCTAAACGGTGAGAGGCTTCTAGCTTTAGATGTTCAGACTTTGGCCAACCAGTTTCTGAGGTTGGATATTTCAGAACCCAGTCATGTTCTAGATTGCACTGGCACTCGGTCTTCCTTGTTTGAGCATACCAGAGATCGACATTATGATGACACTCATTTGTTGGTCCTTAGGGACACATTACGGCACGATGATGCCAAGCAGGTTATTGTTGGAGATGACGGAGTTTTAAGGATGCAGGGTTGCATGTGTGTGCCTAATATGATGGGCTTCGTGATTTGATTCTTGATGAGGCCCACAGTTCTCCATATTCTATTCACTCGGGCGCTGCCAAAATGTACCAGGACTTGCAGCAACATTATTGGTGGAGGAGGATGAAAAAGGATATAGTTTCTTATGTAGCTCGGTGCCTGAATTGTAAGCAAGTGAAGTATGAGCATCAGAGACCTTGTGGTTTGCTTTAGCGGATAGAGATTCCTGTGTGGAAGTAGGATCATATCACTATGGACTTTGTTTTTGGACTCAGAGGAAGTTCGACGCAAATTGGGTCATTGTGGAAAGGCTGACTAAGTCAGCACACTTCATTCCTGTGGCAGTTACCTATTCTTCAAAGTGGTTGGCAGAGATTTATATCCTTGAGATCGTTCTCCTTCACAGTGTACCCGTGTCTATCATTTCTGATCGAGGTACGCAGTTCACATCACACCTTTGTAGGGCAGTACAGCCTGCGTTGGGTAAGCGAGTTGAGTTGAGCACAACATTCCATCCTCAGACGGACGGGCATTCCGAGCGTGCTATTCAGATCTTGGAGGATATGCTCCACGCTTGTGTTATAAACTTCGAAGGATCGTGGGATAAGTTCTTTCCCCTTTCAAAGTTTGCCTACAACAACAGCTACTAGTCGAGCATCCAGATGGCTCCCTGTGAGGCATTATATGATAGATAGTGCCGGTCGCAGTTGGGTGGTTTGAGTCGGGGGAGGCTCGGTTGTTGGGTATTAATCTAGTACAGGAGGCCTTGGACAAGGTCAATATTATATATGATCGACTTCGCGCAACTCAGTCAAGGCAAAAGAGTTATACCAATGGTAGTGTTCGTGATGTGGTATTCATGGTCGGGGAAAGAGTGTTACTGGGGGTGTCACCCATGAAGGATGTCATGAGGTTTGGAAAGAAGGGAAAGTTGAGCCCTCGATATATCGGCCCTTTTAAGATTCTTGAGAGAGTAGGAGAGGTGGCTTAGAGGCTTGCATTGCCTCCGGGGTTATCAGTAGTTCATCTAGTGTTCCATGTGTCCATGCTCCGGAAGTATCATGGTCACCTGTCCCACGTGTTAGATTTCAGCACTATCTAGTTGGACAAGGATTTGACATATGAGGAGGAGTTGGTAACCATTCTAGCCCGGCAGGTTCGTCAGTTGAAATCAAAGAGTTATCCTTCAGTTTGAGTATAGTGGAGTGGTCAGCCCACTGAGTCAACTACATTGGAATCCGAGTCGGACATGCAGAGTAGGTATCCCCACTTATTTGCAAGTTCAAGTACATTTCTATGTCCATTCGAGGACGAACGGTTGTTTTAGAGGTGGAGAATGTGATGACCCAAAAGGTCATCTTATGTTTTAGAACTCGATTCTACGCTCTTTAGCCCTAAAATTCTCATTTTTACCCTCCTCGATTTGCGTGTGCAATCTGGGCGTGTTTCCGAAAAGATTTTAGGTTGAAAAATGATGAAAATAATAATTCTTGCCTAAAAGTTAATTTTAGTTTACTTCGGTCAACTCTTTGGGTAAACAGACTTGGACCCGTGTTTGACGGTCCCGGTGGGTCCATAATAAAATATGGTACCTGGGCGTATGCCCTGAATCCAATTCTGAGGTTCCTAGCTCGAGATATGAATTTTCGTTAAAATTGAAAGACTGAAAAATCTAATTTTAAGAAATTAATTAATGTTTGAACTTGTTGGCATCGGATCCATATTTTGGTTCTGGAGCCTGGTACTGGTTTGTTATGATATTTAGGACTTGTCTGTGAAATTTGGTAAGGAACAGAGTTGGTTTGACGTGATTCGAACATTCGGTTGTGAAAATGAAGGTTTTGAAACTTTCTTAAAAATTTCATTCAATTTGGTCCTAAATTCGTAGTTCTAGGTGTCATTTTTGAGATTTGATCGCGCAAGAAAGTTCGTATGATGTTTTATCACTCGTGTGCATGTTTGGTTTGGAGCCTCAAGGGCTCGGGTGACTTTTGGATAAGCTACGGGTATTTTGAAACTTAGAAATCTGGTGTGTTTTGCAGCTACCGGCGTTTTGATACGTTGTGCTTCGCGATCGCGAAGGGGATTTGGGTTGGGGGAGGATTTGACTCTACGCTAACGGTGGACTATGCTCTCGAACGCGGAGCACTAGGGGGATATCTCTACGCTACCCGTCTCACGTGAACGCGTAACTTTGGTTGGGCTGGGTGGGGAGATGAAGTAACTCTACGCGAACGCGAAGATCAGGGGGGATAGACCATCGCGAACGCCTTCAGTTACTCGGGATCGCGTAGGCCACTCAGGCCCTGCTCTTCGCAAACGCGACAGTGTTCACGCGAACGCGATGAACACTGTCGCCCAGTTTATAAAACAATCCCAAAACGGGACTCAAGACATTTCTTCAAATTTTCAAAAACTAAAAGAACTAGGGGCGTTTTAAAAGACAATTTATTCCCCAAAGTGTTGGTAAGTGATTCCGAACCATTTTCCTTTAATTACCCATTGCATCTCATGAGATTTCAACCTAAACTCTAGGGTGTTCATGGTAGAAATTAGGGATTTTTGAAGAATTGGAGAATTTTGCAAATTGGGGATTTAGACCTCAATTTGGGGTTGAATTCCAAAACCAATTACATATTCGGGCTCAGGGGTGAATGATTGAATGGGTTTTGGTCCGAACCTTGAGTTTTGACTAAGCGGACCCGAGATCGATTTTTGACTTTTGGGGGAAAGTTTGGAAAACCTACATTTATTATTGGAATTGAATTCTTTAGAAATAATTAATGTTATTAAGTTAATTATGACTAGATACAAGTGGTTTGGAGGTGGACTCTGGAGCAAAAGCGGTGGTTGGGCTTTGAATTTGACTGTTGAAGCGAGGTATGTGGTGTGTCTAACATTGGCTTGAAGGATTAGGTATTATTTGACTATTTGCTACGTGTTTGGTTATTGAGTACAACGTATAGGTGAGGTGACGAGAACCTATCCGTTGTTGTCGAGTCATAGTATGCGATTGAGTCTTATTCTTGTAATTGTTGTATTCTTTAATCGTATTGTTCATGCTTAGCTTAGCCCTTCGTTATGTTGAGCAACGTTTATCATGTTTTACAAAAATTTGGTATTTATTGAGTATTGGCTCAAAGTTGAGGTTGGTATTTTGGCACTAAATGTTGAAGTAGGACTGGTTTTTTATATTCCTTTCTCTATGTTGTTATTGTTCCTTGTTTTGGTGAAGGAGAGTGTAAAGAACGATGGGTGATGCCATGAAAATGTTTGTGAGCAAGTGTTAATACACGAAGAGTGATGTCGTTCCATGTTTGGTGAGTGATATGCACGAAGGGTGATGCTGTGTCTTATTATGAGAGAGTTAATGCACGAAGGGTGATGTCGTGCCGTTATATTGTTTCATAAGGTGAGGTTGAGAGTAAAAGCATGAAAGGTGATGCTGTGCAGTTTCCTTTACAATTTTTACTTGTTTTATCTGTTTAAGGCATATTGATTGATCCAATTTTTTTTTATCACTGCTTTTGATTCCTTATATTGTGATCCCCTCAGCATGTCCCCTTCCTAATATTTCTTGTCTTATTTCTTTTATTATTGTTATTGCTATATGTATGATTATCCTACACAGGTTGTTTGTGGGTGTCTTGTCCTAGCCTCGTCACTACTTCGCCGAGGTTAGACTCGACACTGTCCAGTACATGGGGTCGGGTGTACGGATACTGCACTCTGTACTTCCTGTGCAGATTCTAATGTCGGTCCGAGCTGATCTTGAGACTAGCTGCTGACTTCACTACAAAGGAGACCCAAGGTAGATCTGCTGACGTCCGGAGACCCTGGAGTTCTAGCTGTTTCAGTTTATTGTTTCTTTTAATTCGTAAACAGTTGTATTTTCTTTCATCCAGTTATTTGTAGTTAAATCGTAGAAGTCTGTGAGTTGTGACTCCAGATCATGGGTAGTTATGTATAAATATTCGGCTTTGTTATGAATTTCTACTCTCTTATTAATTTGTTATGTGTTAATTATTGTTAATCGCTGTAAGATTTAAGATATTTGCTTATTGAGTCTCTAATGTTTTCTTGCCTAGCATGTGAATGTTAAGCGTCATCATAGTCCCGACGGTGGGAATTCCGGGTCGTGACATTTGGGTTCTTGGAAAATGTCTACAAATTTAGACAACATGCCTTGGACAGGTTCTGGTGGCCCATAACTCTTTGGCAAGGCTTCCATTTTTGTTATTTGTCTTGAAACAATGCATTGGTCCATCTTTAAAAACCTCTGAATAGTCTTTCCATCACAAGGTTCACTAGGTCTAGAGTTGTCACAACCTATTATTGTGACGATTTTGTTTTCTCTAGAAAATGACATATTGTGTAGTCTAGCGTGTAAATCAATTGGGGCCATTGAATCTACCAATCCATGCCTAATATGGCATCCGCCCCTCTAGCTTTTAAGAGCTTCAAATCAAAGAAAAACACTTCCTCGTTCCTTTTCCATTTGAAAATTTGACATAATTGGTTGCAACTCATAATTTGCTCATTAGCCACCCAGACCTTCATGGGCTTCATCACGAGCTCCTTTCTCCATTTTATTTGTTTCACGATAGCTGGTTCTACAAAGCTATGTGTAGACCCACTATTAATTAATGGGGTGCTTCTTGAACTATCCTTTTATTTGTATTGTGGACGGAGCATGATTAAAGCCAAATTGTACATTCAAAGAAATTTCGGCCTGGTCAACTTCGTCCACCCTTCTATCACCTTTCCTGGTTCCTCCTCTTCTCCAACAACCTTCTCTTCTTGCCCTTCTATAGTATTGAATACATTTGGTTTACACTGATGCCCTGGGTAATATTTTTTGTGGCATTTATAGCATAAGTTCTGGTCGCGGGGAGTTTGGAGGTTTGGGGTCTTTTGGACTATAAGATTTTTGTGTAATGCAGGATTTGGACCTTTGGTTAGTGGAAACAAGGATCAGACTGGGGTTTTATAGGTAGAGTTATTGGTGGGTGGCCTGGACAAATTTGGTGGAGGAATTTTTAGCTTGGACATTTTGAGACTGCTCATAGAGTTTCGCCATGTTGTAAGTAGCTAGTAATCTTTGTGGATTTGCTACTTTCACCAATGGGCCAATATCCTCTTTGATGCCCCCCCACAAAGAAGGTTATAAAATACATTTCATCGAAATGGGCCAGACTACCCGGACTCGGGTGCATTTGCATCTATACCCGCTTTTTGGGTCACGTTTTAACTTGTGCCCGCTTTGCAAAACAAATTGCAAGTGTACCCTCTTTTTCGTGTAACTTCAGCATATGGGGCTGAAGTAGCAAAGGCAATCACACAAAACTTCAGCATTCTAGTAGACGGGACCGAAGTAGCAAGTGTGCTGAAGTTTTTATTTGTAATTGCTGAACTTAAACATAGTAGCTGAAGTTTTGTTCTCTATTTGCTGAAGTTTTTGTTTTTGTAATTGGCGAACTTCAACTCTAGAGCTGAAGTTTTTGTTTTGTTACTGGCGAACTTCAGCTCTAGAGCTAAAGTTTTTGTTTTTGTAACTGGTGAACTTCAGCTCTAGAGCTAAAGTTTTTGTTTTGTAACTGGCTAGAGCTGAAATTTTTATTTTGTAATTGTCGAACTTCAGCTCTAGAGCTGAAGTTTTTGTTTGTAACTAGCGAACTTCAGCTCTAGAGCTGAAGTTTTTGTTTGTAACTGGCGAACTTCGAGGAGGAGAAGGAGGAGGAGAAAGGGGGCTGAAGTTGTTTAAAAAGTGGGTACAAATTAAAAAAAATTTAAAAAATGGGTATAGGTTAAATGGGGGCAACCAAATAGGGTGCCCCGTGCAATTTTTACCCGGACTCGGCAGCGTAAATCCTCAAGACATTTATGGTATCTTGTTACATCGGCCCATTATTGTAACCTATTAAAAACAGTGACCACATCTAGCGGCCCAATACCATATAGCGTGCATACAAGTCCACACAAAACTGGATCAAAAACACATGCCCTCTATGATCTATGATATATGAATCAAACAACCTATCAAACTTATCCTTGACACTCACTGCTACATATTTTATTTTGACAGCATCAGGCACTTGGTGATAGTCAAAATAGTACTGGCAACATTGTATCCAACCTCTCACACCGTTTTCGTCAAATTCTGAAAAATCGAGCTTGGCCATTAGAAAATGCAAATTGTGGGAGGTAAAGTCAGGGTGGAAACATATGGTTAGAAGTGTGAAATCGATGTGTGGGGGTAATTGAGACACATACATGGGTTTCGATTTGTGAAATGTGGCTGATGACAATGGAATAGTAGACGTATAAAGGGGTAACTGGGCTGAAGAAATTTTTTTGGTATGGGATATAGGAGGTTATTGGGTACCCACATATGTCCCAAAAGTTAAAGGGTGACTTGATAAATGTGAAGAAGCATACTGTCACGGGATTAATTTCAACAAACACTGTGAGGACAACTAGCTAGCTAAAACGCTACTGCCTAGTTTCAGCCCAAGTCAAGAATCAACACAAAAACGTACTAACAATGGCAAACACTTCTTACACACAAAGCTGGAAAGAAAATGAAGGAAGGCACACAAAACGTTTTGGAGGCCAAGGCCAATTTTCTGATTATATTCAAGACAAAAGGAAATTTACAAGTAATGAGATGCCTATCGGCAAGGCTTATACGAGTATATATAGAGTTATTCAGCCACACATGGCTGGGATTACAAAGAAAGACAAAAGAAAAAGGCTGCCAGGCATGGTGTGATGCAACCATTGCTGTCAGGCTATTGGTGTTTCTGAACTTGTTCAACCATGGCAGATTTTAATTTTGGGCAGCTAAGGTGAGAAATTTCGGCAAGAATCAGGCGGGTTGAAACACTCTCCCCCACTTGAATTGGTGACGATCGCGGCGCCACAAAGATTCAAGTAGTCGCGAATCTGATCTTTGAATTGCCAAAGATCTTTATATTTTTCCCATGTCGCTTCTTGGGGTGACTGTCCCTTCCAGTGCACAAGCAATTGGGCGCTCGAGTTGCCCCAACCTTTTCCTCGGACCAATTGATGGTCGATAATTGCCTCAATATTCTTGTTGAGGGCAGAAGGTGTGATGAATATTTGGGCACGACTGGACTTCCCTCTTTCTTTATCTTCTTTGTCTTCATGATAAGGCTTGAGCTGACTAGCATGGAAGACGGGATGGATTTTCAAATGGCTAGGCATGTTCAGCTTGAAAGAATTTTACAAACCATGTCAAGAATTTCGAATGGCCCCTCATAGCATCGGATTAAATCTGATTGACGCCTCTTAATGACTTGAATTGACGTGGATTGATCTTAACCATCACCTTGTCTCCAATCCGGTAGTGCACCGGTCTGCGCTTCCGATCAGCAAACTTCTTCATTTTTCGGGCAGCCATGTCCAAGTAAGATCTGGACATATCTACTTGTTCTTCCCAAGCCTTCGCCATATGGAACGCCTATGAATCCCTTAATTCTGAATTCACTGGTAAGGATTGAGGCGTGTTAGGTTGCTGCCCTGTTGCAAGCTCGAACAGACTTCTCCTGGTAGACTCACTATGCTGCAGATTGTATGAGAATTGGGCAGTATCAAGCAGTTTTTCCCAATCCCTCTGATTCGCACTCACAAAGTGCCTCAAGTATAGCTCAAGGAGGGCATTGACCCTCTCCATTTGTCCATCTGTTTGCGGGTGAAAACTGGTGGGAAAATGTAATTCCGACCCCAACAAATTGAACAATTCTCTCCAAAAAGCACCAGTAAATCAGGGATCACGATCGCTGATGATGTGCTTTGGAATACCCCAGTGCTTGACCACGTCCCTAAGAAATAAGCGTGCTGCCTCCTTAGCTTTGCAATTTGCGGTGGTGGAAGTGAAGGTTGCATATTTTGAAAATCGATCAACCACCACCATGATGGTGCCAAAGCCTTCTAAGTTTGGCAAGCACGTAATGAAGTCCATGGTGACGTTGTCCCATGGTTGTTCTGCCACGGGAAATGGCTCAAGAAAGCCTCCTAGTACTTTGTGCTCCACTTTGTCTTGTTGGCATACAAGACATGTTCGGACGTACACTTCTATATCGTCCCTCATATGCGACCAATAATAAGCTGACTCTAACAACGCCAAGGTGCATTTTTGGCCCGGTTGCCCTTCCCAAGCGGTGTCGTGCCCATCTTTGATTAAAGTGCGCCTAAGGCTACCCCATTTAGGTACAAAGACACACCTACCGATGGTATAAAGAACTCCATCTTCCGCCAAGAACTTCTTTGTCTTGCCTTGGGTGGCCAAGCCAAGAAGTTGTTTTCCCACCGGATGATGTTGCATCCCTTGCTTTATCGCCTTCAGTATACCACAACTGGTTGTACTAACAATGGTTGCTAGCACATCTTTCCGACTTAAGGCTTCGGCAACAACATTGGCCTTATCGGGTTTGTACTCCAAGGAGTAATCAAATTCTGCCAAGAAGTCCCGCCACCGAGCTTGCTTGGGTGACAATTTCTTCTGAGATTGAAAATAGCTTGTCGCCACGTTATCCATTTTGACAATAAAGTGAGCTCCCAATAGATATGACGCCATGTTCTAAGGCAATGAACCACGACCGTCATTTCCTTCTCCTGGACAGTGTACCGACCCTCCACATTATTCAATTTTCTGCTTTCAAATGCTACCGGATGTCCCTCTTGCTCAAGAACTCCCCCAATAGCAAAATCTGATGCTTCCGTGTGAACCTCAAAAACTTTGGAGAAGTCGGGCAAAGACAAGATAGGCTCCTCCGTAATGACAGACTTAAGACCCTCGAAGGCGCTTTGACATAAGTCAGTACACTCCCAAGGGTGGTCCTTTTTCAACAAATCAGAGAGCGGGGTGGCAATTGCTGAATAACCGAGAATGAACCGCCGATAATAGTTGGCAAGGACAAGAAATGATCGTAATTCAGTTACCTTGGTTGGGGCCTCCCAATCTTTGATTGTTGCGACCTTGTTTCTCTCCATACGTATCTGCCCCTGACTGATTGTATGCCCCAGAAATTGTACTTGGGGTTGAGAAAATGAGCATTTTTCCTTCTTCACGAACAGATTGTTTTCCCTTAGAACCAGGAAAACTTTTCGGAGGTGATCAAGATGCTCCTCCATACAGCTGTTGTATATCACGATGTCATCAAGGTAGATGAAGACAAACTGATCCAAGTAAGGATGGAACAGCTTGTTCATCAAGGTGCAGAACATTGCGAGTGCGTTGGTCAAGCCGAACCGTATAACCATCCATTCAAAATATCCATAGCGAGTAACACCGGTTGTCTTTGGCTCGTCCCCTTCGGCTATGCGAACCTGATAGTATCCCTTCCGCAAGTCCATCTTGGTAAACACCTTGGCTTGGCCAAGACAATCAAATAAATCTGCAATCAAAGGGATGGAATATTTGTTCTTCACCGTGACTTTGTTAAGAGCACGGTAGTCTATGCACAACCGCAAGGACCCGTCTTTCTTCTTTTGGAACAATACTGGTCCGCCGAATGGTGCCTTTGATGGTCTAACATTCCCTGCTTCCAGCAAATCCTTTAGTTGTCTCCTCAATTCCTCCAATTCTGGAGGCGCCATGAGATATGGACCCATGGCGGGTGGCTTGGCTCTCGGAATCAGCTCAATTTGATGATCAACTTCCCTACGGGGTGGCAACCGTTTGGGAAGATCCTCGGGCATGACATCTCTGTTTTTATCAAGAACCTGCTGTACACAAAAGGGCAAGGCTTCACCAGCCTTGTGTTCTTCGATTTCTATTACAACAGCAAGGAATGTGGCCTCACCCTGCTTGAAGCCTTTCATGATTTGCATCGCGGACAGTTGGCCCACGACCTGTGGCACACGAATAGTTGGTACAACACAAAGACCCCTCAGATCCCAAATGTAAATCTGGTTAAGACCGGGAGAAATGAAAGCCATGACTTCATCCCAGTAATCCAGAGCAAGAACAATATCGAATACGTCCATGGGTGTCACAATGAAGTTAATGCACCCCTGTCAAGCGCCTAAATTGAGCTGCACATTGCGAGCAACTCCGTTAACGTTGGTGAGATTGGCGTTGATTGTCTTCAGCAAAGAATTGCTAGAACTAAACACAAGGCCAAGGGGCTTAGCCTTTTCTTCAGTCACAAAGTTGTGGGTTGCCCCGGTCTCCACCATGATGCGGACGGACTGTCCATTCAGCTTAGCATCGACGAACAGTGACCCTTTCTCCTTCAATCTAGGATCCTTGCCCATCACAACACCAAGTAATTTTTGATCCATTTGAGCAAGGTTAGGCTTGTCTCAAACAACCTGCTTTAAGGAAGGCTCCTTAGTCAGCAATGCTCCAAGCATCATGTGGCCAAGATGAGCCACATCACGCCTCTCTGGAGAAGCAGGTTCACCAGCATGTGCAGCACCTTCCGCTTGCCTCCGTTCAGCAGCAATCAAGGCACCAAGCTTTCCTAAAGACGGACAATCTTTGTAGTTATGGCTGGGGTCCTTACAAAGATAGCAGCCATTGCGAGGACCGTTTGCCTTCTTCTTTTCATTGTACCTGTCCCGCCAGTGAGAATGGTGTTCTTCTCTTTTGAAATCACGACCAGTGT
The DNA here is from genome assembly GCA_005239495.1 of Nicotiana undulata. Lineage (NCBI taxonomy): Eukaryota > Viridiplantae > Streptophyta > Magnoliopsida > Solanales > Solanaceae > Nicotiana > Nicotiana undulata. Next base: position 109,768 of record ML246865.1, read on the forward strand.
TGGCAGCAACTTGCTTGCCTTTATAAGCACGATCTCCTCCCGGCTTGGTAGGCTTGCTCCTGGTGTCTTTTGCTTTCGTGGCTTCCGTCCTATAATCTGTTAAGGACTCAGCAACGGCTATGGCTTCGTCGACGTCTTTGACTTGACGCCGCTACAACTCTTGCTTGGTCCAATTTTGAAGGCCATCCATGAAGTAAAATAGCAAGTCATCACTTGACATGTTGGGAATCTATATAATGAGCTTTGTGAACTCCTTCACATACTCTCGAATAGACGTTGTTTGCTTCAGCTCCCTCACCTTTCGGCGAGCCTCATTGCTGATGTTTTGGGGGTAAAACTGCCACTTAAGCTCGAACTTGAACTGCTCCCAGTCCTAGATGGAACAAGTGCCCTTCTCTATGTCAGCTTTCTTTCCACGCCACCAAAGCATGGCGGTGTCGGTTAAGTACATGGTTGCTTCCCGGATCTTAGCAGCCTCATCAACAAGGTTGAGGTGCTCAAAGTAGTCCTCCATCTTCCAGATGAAGTTCTCAACATCTTGAGCATTTATTTCGCTCCTAAACTCTTTGGGTTTAGGGCCCTCGATTTTGGTTTCACAAACCAGCACTTGACCAGCGCCACCGGCAAGTCTAGCTGCCTCCAATTGTTGCTTAAGAGCCTCGACCTCCCCATGCAACGCTGAAACAGCCTCAGTCAGCTTGAGCTCCAAGTTGGTTAAACCGTCCCTGTTCTCCTCGGTCAGCATGTCTACTACTTCCTTGACGTCCCCAATATCCTCTAAGGCAGTGGACTCAAGAGAAGTGAAGTTGACTTCAACAACTTCGATACGATGGTTTAAGGCGGCTAGGACAGCCTCGGTTGGATCTATCGGTGTGTCTAGACAGCCTGAAGCAGATGCATCTCCGCCCCTACCATGGCAAACCTCATGTGGGGGTGGAATATAAAATGCCCCCTCACCCATTATGCCCATGGCAGGATCTCGAACCTTGCCGGTTCCCCTCTTCTTTGGCTTATGTTTTCTGGTTGGTGACTCCTCTCTTCCACGATTATTGCCAAGACCAGCATCCTCTCCGTCGTTTGCCATGTTAAGTTGCCATATCTTTGATACCAATTGTCACGGGATTAATTTCAACAAACACCGTGAGGACAACTAGCTAGCTAAAACGCTACTGCCTAGTTTCAGCCCAAGTCAAGAATCAGCACAAAAACGTGCTAAGAATGGCAAACACTTCTTACACACAAAGCTGGAAAGAAAATGAAGGAAGGCACACAAAACGTTTTGGAGGCCAAGGCCAGTTTTCTGATTATATTCAAGACAAAGGGAAATTTACAAGTAATGAGATGCCTATCTGCAAGGCTTATACAAGTATATATAGAGTTATTCATCCACACATGGCTGGGATTACAAAGAAAGACAAAAGAAAAAGGCTGTCAGGCATGGTGTGATGCAATCATTGCTGTCAGGCTATTGCTATTTCTGAACTTGTTCAGCCATCGCAGATTTGAATTTTGGGCAGCTAAGGCGTGAAAGTTCGGCAAGAATCAGGCGGGTCGAAACAATACGGCCCACTAGAAGCTGAAAAACTAGTGATGGGTTACGAAGCACTGAGAGAAAAAGAGATAGTGAAATTTATAGTAGAATGAAAAGCATGAGAGAAATAAGGGTTAATTGGACCAAGTCCCAATGCCTTAAATAAGCTTGGACCTGAGCTAACACTAGGGAGTAGGGACCATTGGGTTAGGCGTACTCAAAACCAGACCACGGCTTACATTGGAAAAACTTGGTGTTACTGTTGCCGAGGAGGAATAAATGTGATTCATCGGTGTCGATGCGGGATGAAATAATCCCCCTATTGATGACTGACCAGATTCAACATATGAGCTCTCGTGAGCTACCGCAATAAACAAACGTGTCGCTACTTGAGAATCTTCTCGTACGTGTATATCCTTCACCATCGTTTCCATTTGTTCCATTCATTTCGTCAACGTTTCCATAAACGATGAAGCTGGAGCTCGATTTCTTTCACCTTCATTAGTTTCATGTTGTGGATCCACCATTGGATCGATGCTCTGATAACAAATGTAGCACTTTGGCTACTGTTTTGGATTTTGGGAGAAAAGAAAAAAAAGAAAAATAGAAAGAAGGAAAACAAGCAATTTCTTAATTGATAGATAAATACAAGGAAGGATAAATGATGAATATTTCCCACTAACTAACTAGTACTATAACTAGACATTTGTTTTTAATTGGGGCCTATAGTCGTTAAGGAATAAAGACCAGCAAGGCTAAAGGACTAATTAATATTGGAATCATTATTACAAGTAACATTGGGCCTTATACTAGACTAAAGCTCGGCCCAATCCAATCCAGCTGACCCAATGTCACGATTATAATCGTGACAAATAACATGGGAAATTAGTCGTTCTATTCCATAGTTCATTCCGTAGAGGCAAGAATAAAAGCAGGGACTTGACAGAAGGTAAAGAAAACACTTTTGATATGGATCGTGTACATTTTGAAAGCATGTTAGTGAAGAAATAAAGATAATGCAATGTTTATGCTTGATGTTTTGTAGGACTTCTGGTGATTTCCTTTTTACATATATTGAAATATCTATAGGTGGAGACTCATGAATTCAATTTGTGTAACAATGTGATGACCCAAAAGGTCATCTTATGTAATTTAAGCTATATCTGTGTTTCGAGGCTCCGAGAGCCTTCGTTAGCCTCACCTCGATATGTGTGCGCAGCCCGGGCGTGTAGCCGGGAAGCTTATATGTGAAAAACTGATAAAATAATGAGTTTTGATAATTAATAAATGAATATAGTTGACTTTGGTCAACATTTCTGGTAAACGGACCCGGACCCGTGATTCGATGGTCCCGGAGGGTCCGTAGGAAAATATGGGACTTGGGCATATGCCCGGAATCGAATTCCGAGGTCCCAAGCCCGAGAAATGAATTTTTAAAGAAAATTGTTTTCTGAAAATAATAAAGGATTTTGAAAATGAATAATTATGTGAAAACCGTGTTACCGGGTCCGTATTATAGTTCCGGAGCCCGGAACAGGTTTATTATATACTATTTGTCTTATCTGTGGAATGTGGGGTAAAACGGGCGTGAATTGAGTGGTTTCGGATAAAAAATGAGGTTTTGAGGTTTTAAAGAATTTGAAATGCGACCTGGAAAGTGATGTTATGTTCCCAAGGTCCGAATGAGATTCCGAGACCGGGAGTAGTTCTGTGGTGTCATTTATAACTTATCTGCAAAGTTTGAAGTCATTCCGAGCAGTTTAGGC